>JABUQX010044579.1:25000-34683 GCA_015478945.1 Trachelipus rathkii
TATTCACCTTTGACCTTCATCTAATTTTTTTTTCTTAAGATCAATGAATACGTTTCATATTTAAGGGAAAAAATGTTTTAATAATAAGTTAGTTTTTTATATGGAAAATCAGGCAAAGATAATGTTAAAAAAAGCAGATATCAAAAATCTGACAATGTCCTGAGGCAGGTAACTTAAAAAATGTTGCAGATACCTAATATACATAATATTATATAATATTATATATATATAATATATATAATATATATATATATTTATATATATATACTATATATTATATATATAACTAATAATATATATATATATATATAATATAGGTTTACAGCCAAATAGGGGAGTGGGGGACATAGGGGGGCAGAGATTTTACCCGTAGGGGAGGGGCGAGAACCAGCCGCGACCCAAATACAAAGCAGAGCGTTCCGGAGACCCTCCCAGCGGAGGGGGAAAATAGTCCTACCCTGTCGTTCACGGAAGGCCGAGAGACTCAATTCCTCTCCGCGTTCGAGAGAGTTAGAGTTGGGAATTTTCTATATTGGGAGAGAGAAGGGTAAACGCAAAAAATGGAAAGAGTCGGGGTCTCTCCGGCCTTAACCGGTGAATGACAGGTAGGGACTATTTCCCCCCTCGGGGAGGTTCACGGAAGCCCCCGCTCTTTGGTATTTGGGTGTCGCGGGGGTTCCTCACCTCCCCTACGGGGTAAGGAAAACGTCCCCCCTATGTTCCCCGTCGGCTCGAGCCCCCTACTTTGGCTGTAATACCTTAATATATATATATATATTATATATATATATTTATATATTATATATATATATTATATATATATTATATCTTATATATATATATATATATATATATTTATATTGTGAAATCTGGCAACATTTTTAAGTTGTATTACGTCACGCCTAATACGTCACGAATAAAAAAAATTTCGGCTGCAAATTCCTCATGATCTAGCTTTTTTTTTATATTATATTTGATTTATTTTCCATATAAAAAACTAACTTAGTATTAAAACATTTTTTCCCTTAAATTTTTACATTTCTTATAATATTTACTTTCAATTAATATAAATTAATATGAAAAATTTACTTTAGATCATAAGGTATATAAAGTAACTATATATATAATATATAATATTATTATATATTATATATATATATATATTATATATTATATATATATAATATATATATATTATATATATAATATATATATATATAAGTATAAATATATATATAATATATATATTATAATATATATATATATATATATTATATATTATGGTAATTGTTTAGATAAAGGGCCTCATTCTCCGATTTCAAAATTTTTGCACAATACTCTGCATATGTATTAAAAGTAAAGATAAACTTAAATTTAAGTGTAAAAAACGCCTTTAACCAGATTTAGCAACTTTTTACCATTTCTATATTAAATGTTAAAATTGGTAATTATTTAGATAAAGGGCTTCACCTCCGATTTTCAAAATTTTTGCACAGTATACTGCAAATGTATTAAAATTAAATATAAAATCAAAATTAAGTCTGTAAAACATCTACAAATTTTTTTTGGTGTCACAAATATCTACATTTTACACCCAAAATCTAGGTTTTATTAGTTTTTAACTTTTTTTTTATTTTTTTTTTCATATATTATATATATATATATATATATATATTATATTTATCTTATATATATATATAATATATATAATATATATATATATATTATATATATTATAATATAATATATTTATAATAAATAATATATTATACTAAGTCATCTAACCACTCATAGGCCGGGGGGTACAGGGGACAGAGCCCCCTGTAGAAATACCTCTATATATATATATATATATATATATATATATATATATATATATATATATATATATATATATATATATATATATATATATATATATATATAGGTACAAGTCTAACTCCTTGGTCATTTTTTTATTACGCGAAAAAGATGAAAATTTTAATTATTTTAACGGTGAAATATAGATTATAACGGTAAGAAATAAATTCTATTTACATATAAAATAAATTCACCAGAATATCTTTTTTTCGGGTGCAATGCTTCATCACAAAAATCCCTTATTCTTACTATATCTCCTCTCTCTCCTCTTTTCTTCTTACGCTAAATAGTTATAATCAATAACTAACGACCTAAAAAGTAAAAACAAATTATATTAATATATTAATATATATCTATAATATATATATATATATATATATTATATATACATAATATATATATATATATATATAATAATATATTCTATATATATATTATATATATATATATAATATATATATAATATATATATTGCAGCTTATAATATATACACCTACTACTTATATATATATATATATATATATACTATATACTATATATATATACTATATATTATATATATTAACTATATATATACTATATATTATATATATATAATATTATAATATATACTATATATAAATAATTTTGTTTACTTTAGGTCGTTAGTTCTTTCTGATCACATGCAGGAAGAGAGAGAGAGAGAGAGAGAAGGAGAGAGAAGAGAGAGAGAGAGAGAGAGAGAAGAGAGAGAGAGGAGAGGAGAAGAGAAGAGGCTCTTACAACAAGACATACCAAAATACATATCTTGGAATTCAGCGTTTTTAAAAGCTTAATACCACAATTAAAAACAATTGTATCTTGAAAGTACGACACTTACAGAAAAACAAAATTTGGTAATCAGCGTAGGAAAGCTTATTATAATGTAAATTTATTTTATGATAAAATAATTTCTTAACAGATCTTGTGATTGCGCACATTCGTCCTAACAAAATAATGGGATCCGTAAACGATACCCTAGGGTAGACCGCCCCGATATCAGATGTCGGGGTCGGTCTCTCGGCCTCTAGGTGGACGACGGGGGTACTATTTCCCACCCCCCCCCCGCGCCCACCCCTCTCTCCGGGGAGGGTCTCAGGAACCCCCGCGCTCATTGGTATTTGGGTGTCGCGGGGTTCTTCCGCCCCTCCCCTATGGGGTAATGGAAAACGTCCCCCCTCTGTCCCCAATCGGCTCGAGCCCCCTAAAATCGCTGATTCCAAATATGTAATTTGTTTTTCTGTAAGTGTCGTACTTTTCGAGATACCATTTTTTTTTACATTCTAGTAATAAGCTTTAAACGCTGATTCCAAATATGTATTTGCTTTTCTTGAAGGTAATGTAGTTCTCTCTCATCTCTCTCTCTCTCTCCTCTGCTCTCTCTCTCTCATCTCTCTCTCTTTTACTATATATATATATATATATCATATATTATATATTATTATATATATACTTATATATTAATATATAATATTATATATATATATATATATATATACTATATATATAATATATATATATTGACAACAAAATAATTAAATGTTGAACAAAATGTGGTGCTTTAAATAATTGAAGAAAGAAGTGTTTTTTAGTAATATCTGAAATATTCCGGGAATTTCTGAAAAATTATAGGGCATTTTTGATCGATTTGAAAAATGACCAAGCCATTAAACTTGTGCCTATATATATATATATACATTAAATTGTAATCGATTAGAAGCTAGGCATCGATTAATCATTAATTTTTTGTAAATATATAGGGTAAACCCGGGCAAAACGGCCGGAAATTTTTCAGAAGTTAAAAAAACAAATACTTTCTACTAATATTAACTCCAAATAGTTCGACAATAACTGTTTGACATTTAACTTCATTCATGTAACGTGTTAATAACATAGGTGAACTAGTTTTTGATAAAATAGGAAATTTAAATTTTTTTTTGAAAGTGGCCATTTTGCCCATAGTTTTGGGCAAAATGGCCACTGGGGTGGCCATTTTGCCCACCCACAAGGAAAATGAAAGAATGATGAACTGAAGTGGTTTAATTCTATATTTTTCAAAAACTTTTAAATTTTATATCTTTTACAATTACTTTAAATTGATTTTTCCAAATTTAAAATTAAATGATATAAATCGATTCAATCTTGCAGTCTTTGCTTGTTGACGATCTGGCAGTACGCTTGCAATGTCTGCCATGGCAACAAGGTTTTCTTCTGGTTCTGTTGGGTAAATAAATGATGGTCCACTGACTTTGCTGCTCTTCCTTAAGTAACTTACAACAATTCCATCAGTATTGGCGCTCTCAGTAACTTGTGCAACATAATAGATATCTTTGCCTGTTATTTGTTCTTTAAATTTTACAAGGACAAACTTTCCAATTTCCGGTATTGTGTCAGGAGGGATAAAGGTAATGTCATCGTCTGAATCACCTTCATCATTGTCTGAAATGCAGTCGTCTTCATCTGATGTGTGTATTTCTTTGTTATGTAAATAATCTAACATTATTGTATCTTTAGGCTCTTGTACATATTCCAGTCTTCTTTTTTTAATGGGTCTTCCTTTCTCTGATCTTTTTTCACCACATATTTTACTTTTCATCAATTCATCTTCCTTTCCCATTAACAACTCATCTTTAAAAGGTGAGCTAGTTATTACTGCTGTTTTACCCCTTTTTCTACCCCTATTAGTCTGTCTTCTACAAGATTTTTTCAAAGGAAACAGCATCTCTGGTGAACGATAAACATCTCTTTCTAAATCCAAGATCGGTTGAGTTGCCTCATTTTCGGTAGCAAGTGCAACAACAGGTCCCAATGCATTATTTTCTGGCTGCATACCACCTGTACTAGGAGCTGATAGTTCTTCTAAAGGCCTGTCTGTTACTTCGGCTGCTGCAAAATCACTTTCTGAAAATATATCCGGATCAAATGGATAAATGCCAGTGTTTTTAAAACCATTAATAGCAGTTGAAATTTTAGCAGCCTCAGAAAATGCTTTTGCAAAAAGTGATGGAACAGTTTTGTAGGTGGGTGCCAATCCTGGATTCGTTTGAATCCAACATCGAAGTGCTCTTGAATAAAATCCAGAAAGAGGTTTCATGAATGAAACATCTAGAGGCTGAAGTTTGTGTGATGTGTGTGGTGGAATGCATAAAACTGATACACCAACTTCTCTAGCTGCTAAAATAAACTCTAAGTTCTTATAATGTGATTTGTGACCATCGAGGATGAGAAGGATGGGATCTGAAGGGGAAGGATTTGTGCATTTTACAAATACTTCCTTAAACCATTTTGTAAATATATGACTCTGCATCCATCCACTCTCACTTACGTCATATTGTGAATTGATTGGGGCATTGTGCATCAAATCATTGCCCCTAGTTTTCCTAGGAAACACAAAAAATGGAGGCAAGAAATGTCCGGAAGCACTCATGCATACTTCAACTGTCACCAACTGACCTTTCTCTGCTGCTGTTACAATTCCAACGTGCCTCTTACCTTTAACTGACAAAACTGCATTTTCCTTATTTGAAACTGTACTCATTCCGGTTTCATCAACATTGTATATCCTAGAAGGTGAATATGGGTGCTTATCATAAAGATCCTTTAAAAGACTGAAAAATTGCTTGACAACAGGTTGGTTGAAAGCACTTGTACGAGCTAATGAAGTCTTTTCAGGTGCTCTCCATGTAAGATTTGGATGCCGACGGAGGAAACATTTCAACCAATCATCACCAGCTTCCTTCCTTTCAGTGTTAAAAGGGGAAGGTATTTTATTTAACCTTGCAAATTCAAAAGCTAACCTTTTTAAATCATCATGTTGAAGCCCATGAAAGTAAGAATCCATTCGCATAATATAGCAGGCAAGATCATCTTCTTCTTTTTCTGAAAATACTGGTCTATACCTACCTAATTTTTTAATGCTACCATTTCCATTTTTAATACGGCGGCGTAATGTTGTTCGAGGAACATTGTACATTTTAGCAGCCCTTTCAGTAGGCATTCCATTTTTCACTGCGTTTAAGGCATTGTCCATATCATTACAACTCCAACTCTGACGATTTGTTTTCTTTTTGTATTCGTAAAACATAGAGACCTATATATATATATATATATATATATATATATATATATATATATATATATATATATATATATATATATATATATATATATATATATATACATATATATAATATATATTATTATATATATATATATATATATATATATATATATATATATATATATATATATATATTTATCTAATATTAGCAATAAAATTTTACAGAAATAGAGCTGGGCAAAATGGCCACTCAAATGGCCATTTTGCCCTTTTCTAACATGAATAACTTTTTCTCGAATTCCCCCTCGTAAAGTACATTTTAATGCTGATTAAGATCATTTATGAGGGTAACAACTATGGCCAAATATTTAGACACTAAAATTATATAAAAATATGAAAATGAACGTTACCAACTATGATAATTTCTGTAAAAAAAATCTTCTTCGCCCAAATTTTTTTTTTTTTTTAATAATTATTTGGAATTGTATACGAAAATTTTTCGTCCATAACTTATCACTTGAATGTACTTGCTTCTTTACGCTTCAAAAGCTCGTAACACACTGAAGCCTATGTTCAAAATACATGTTAAAGTACGAAATTTCGTCACTGGCCATTTTGCCCGTGATGACCATTTTGCCCGGGTTTACCCTATATATAGGTTCTTTTTCGGTTAACCCCCCACAACGATATATCGATTATTTTATAATATCAATTGTTCCATAATATGATATGATTTTTTGTAATAAATTTGCCTATTTCGATCATTTATAAGTATTTTTTATTTATTTATTTATTTTTTTTGGTGAAGTTTAGAATCTAGAATCAATTTGTTTAATTTAATTTCTCACAGTGTCTATTAGTGAATTTATTCTTACTATAGTTGCTATTTATGAAAGATGTCTTTAATAAAGTTAGTAAGAGATATTAACACTAAAGAAAAAGTTAGTCGTTTAATGTTGCAATCATATTTATACGAACAGATGTGGAGAAAAAAAAATAAAGGAAATTACCTATTTGAGGAGATATTAAAAGAAATAGTCAAATAATTTCCTTCTTAAATTTAAGACATATAAATTAAATTGTTTAGTTTACTAAAATAATCGATTAAATTTATAAAATAATCGATATATCGTTGTGGGGGGTTAGCCGAAAAAGAACCTATATATATATATATAGTAATTAATTTTTATATATATATTATATATATATTATATATATATATATATTATATTATATTATATATATATATATTATATATATATATATATATATATATATATATATATATAATATATATATATATATATATAGAATATATTTGTGTATATACATGTTTTTAGTATATATATATATTTTTTTTTGAATTTATGTACAGAACCCACCACGGCTCACAAAAAAGCGGCCATACTGGGCTGAAAATCAGCACCATGGGAGGGTCCTGTCATACATGCATTTTAATGTTAAACCCAGAAAATCATCCTTGTTGCTCTACGCTGCACTCTTTCAAGCATATCTAATGTCTTTTCTTAAATAAGGGGCCAAACTTGTGGCACAATACTACTAGATATGGCCTAACATAGCTATTATAGTTTACTTATTACTTCCTTACTCTTGTAAACAACATACGATTTATTATACCTAGTATCTTATTTGCCTTATTTCTTGGCTTCCAAACATTGGTTAGCCACTTTGAGATTACTGCTTATAATCACACCCAAACCTTTTCTTGGTCTAATATACAGACTCGAGCCAATTCACCATTCATGTCATAGCTAAATCCTTTATTCGAGTAACCTAAGTGAAGAACCTTACACTTTTTACTATTAAAATTCATTTGCCACTTATCCGCCCAACCAAGAAGTTTATCAAGATCATTTTGAATCTTTATGCATCCATCATTATTTCCAATTGAAGTTGCTACTTTGGTATCATCTGCAAACTTAGAAACCTTACATTTTAGACCCTGATCTAAATCATTTATATAAATGAGGAACAGTAGTGGTCCCAGTACAGAACCTTGTGGGACACCACTCTTCACCACTTCCCATGATGACTTATTGCCATTTAGCATTACACACTGCCTTCTATTACACAACCACTCTTTAATCCAACCCTGTACCACTCCACCTATTCCACATTGCAATAACTTTTGAATCAGCCTTTTGTGGGGAACTTTATCAAAGGCTTTGCTAAAGTCAAGATAAATAATATCAACTGGTTCTCCTTTGTCAATGCAGTCAGTAACATAATCCATAAATTCTAAAAGGTTTGTTTGACATGATCTCCCCATTCTAAAACCATGCTGAGAATCATACAGTAATTTGTTATCATCCAAAATGTTTCTCTATATAACTTTTCAGTAACTTTTCCAAAATTTTTACGACCAGAGATGTTAAGCTAACTGGCCTATAATTTCCCAAATCTCCCTTACTACCTTTCTTATAAATAGGCACAACATATGCATTTCCAGTCATCTGGTACCTCACTAAATGTTAAGGAACGTTTAAAAATCAAAAACAATGCCTTTGCAATACTGCTACTACCCTCTTTTAGAATTCTACCATATATACCATCAGGACCTGCAGCTTTACTTGGATCAATATGTTCTAGTAGCGATTTAATTTCTTTTACATCAAATTCAAATTCTGTTAGTCTATTTATTACATGTAAACGAGAACCACTAGTTTCCAAACCACCAGCGATTAAAACAAAAAAAGTTGTGTGTACAAATGTACATTTATCTGATATATGTGTGCTTGCGTCTGATTTAAATTCTATAAAAATATGTCAAGAGTATGATAAAATTAACACAGATATTAAATAATAATAAAAAAAATAATCTAAAAAATTCGAAACGATGATGAACCGTAAATTAAATGTGGATTGAATTTTTATTTTATAATAATGCCTTAATTAATAAATAAAAATCATTAATCTGCTATCTCGCTAAATATAAGCAACTACCGGACTCGTCACAATCATTCTCGACCTCAGAAGCAGACATGTCTGAAGAAATCGCTATTATATAATATATATATATATATATTATAATATATATATATTATTTATATATATATATATATATTATAATATATATTATATTATATATATATATAATATATATATATATATATATATATATATTATGGTAATTGTTTAGATAAAGGGCCTATCCTCCGATTTCAAAATTTTTGCACAATACTCTGCAAATGTATTAAAATTAAAGATAAACTTAAATTTAAGTGTAAAAAATGCCTTTAACCAGATTTAGCAACTTTTTACCCTTTATATATTAAATGTTAAAATTGGTAATTATTTAGATAAAGGGCTTCACCTCCGATTTTCAAAATTTTTGCACAGTATACTGCAAATGTATTAAAATTAAATATAAAATCAAAATTAAGTCCTAACCTATTAAAACTAACCTAGCCTTACTAAACCTAATCTGACCAAATAAACTGAAAATAAATTTAACCTAACTAAAAAAAATTAACAAAAAAAAAACAACAATCACAGTAAATAAATAAAAACAGTTAAAAAAAACAACAACAATCACCTTATTAAACAAATCTTTAAACACTTAAAACCAAAATAAAAAAATGCGATAAAACTAAACCAATAAATTATTAAGGTCAATCAATAAATATTAGGGGAATTGCTTAAGGTTTTAGTGTATTTTCAGATGATTTGAAAAACTGTCTGTCATTTAGACCTGTGCCTATAAATTTATATGAAATTTTGTTGA
>JABUQX010044580.1:0-20026 GCA_015478945.1 Trachelipus rathkii
AGACGTACAAAAATAGTAATATATAATGATATAGTGATATAGTAGTATATTTATATAATTTTATGTATATAATATAGTATTATATATAATAATAGTAATGATTTCATCATGTTTGGTAGTATAATTATATATATACGTATATATGATTATATATTATATATATATATATATATATATATATATAATAATATATATATATAGATATATATATATTTATATATATATATATATTATATATATATATATATAAATATATATATAAAGTAATATATATAATATATAATAGATAATATAAATATATATATATTATATATATATATAATATATATATGTATATATAAATATATTAATATATATATATATATATATATATATATATATATATATATATAGTATATATATACTATATATATATATCTTCTTCCTCCTTCTTCTTTATTACCTCTTTGCCCGCAAGACTTGGAGGCAACTGGGCGTGTCATGCGATCGGAAAAGAAAAGCAGTAGAGAATATGACACAATTCGAAAGGAAAGCCCAGCCGTACCGCCCCCTCTGTAGTGAGAACTCGTCACAGACAGAATATCCACCCTAGAGCTCATGGGACCCCCGGGCGACGGACCCCTCACTATGGTAAAATCGTCAATGTAATGGTTCATCCTTGACCCAAGGTGGGCCACAAGCCCCACAACCATCCCCATACAAAACCCCGCCATTCACTCCTATTATGCATATATATATATATATATATATATATATAATATATATATATATATATATATATATATATTTATATATATATTATATATATATAATAATATATATAATATATATCTTCTTCTTCTTCTTAGAATTCCTACCTCTTGCCCGGCGACTGGGAGCAAGGTGCGTGTCAATGCATCGGAAAAAAAGCAGTAGAGACATATGCTGAAACAAGCAGTCGAAAGGAAAAGCCGCAGCCTTTATCAGCCCATCTCTGTAGTGAGAACTCGTCACAGACAGAAAATCCACTCCAGAGCTTCATGGGACCAAACGACGGACCCTCACTAATGGTAAATCGTAATGTAAATGGTTCATACCCTTGACCCAGAGTGGGCCACAAGCCCCACAACCATGCCCCCCATACAAAACTCCGCCATTCACTCCTATTATGCACCTTTATTCTGCCCTCTGCCAAACTCAACATTTCTCTCCTTCAAGACATTCGTTGCCACCGACCATCCACTTTTTCTTCGTCTCCCAGCCAGTCGGTTCCCAATACACTCGCCACTATCACATCCCGCATTTAACACAACCGACTATCATTCATCCTGTTCACATGACTAAACAACCATCTAAGCATACTTTCATTTATTCTCTCATTTACGCTCCTTTCTTCAAACGCGAGACATACCTAACTTACTAATACGCTCGTTCTCTATTTTATCATTCTTCTCACACCTAGCATGCCCCTAAGAATTGTCCATTGAACACATTGAATTTAAGATCTATAAAGCTTCTTATTCCAGACCATAGTCCACTACTATAGCAATAACACAGGTAACAACATACCCTCATGTAAGACTCTAGCGCACTCAAGACTTAGTCCCTTTACATTCACCCAAACGATTTATTGCACCAGCCAAACCTTCCTGCCATTCACAAACTTTCCTACTACACTCTTGCATCATCAGTTCCCTTCTCTATCAACATACCACTAAGATTTAACCAGTACACTTGTTTCCGAGGCCTGCTCAAACCATCTAACGAAAACTTCACAACTGAGGACATGTCTTACTCTACAACCATGAACCTTACTCCCTTATAATAGCGTTTACTTTCAAACCGCCCTCCTTGTTACATCACGACCTGCCAATATCACTCTACCCAATCCCCTTCAAACTCTCTTTCAGATTCGCCCACACAGAACCAAATCATCCGCCTATAATAGTAGGACACCCTCCACTCATCTCCCATTCTCCCATCATTCTAACACCATTTCCTGCCATCCCCTACCTGTCGAATTCTTTCATAACCCCATCCATATACAAATTGAATAAACCAAGGAGACATAACACAAACCCTGTCTCACTCCCGCTATTAATCCTAAACCATCACCATTGACACCATTTAATTCTTACTACACGCTGTATCACTATTGTCATATATACTTTTCATTCCATTCAGAAGCCTACCACCAACACCATATATCACTAACACCTTCCACAAAGCTTCCCTTTTAACTCTATCATACGCTTGTTGTAAATCCATAAAACCTAAATCCAATTTATTCTTCTTCTCCCTCATTTTTCTTCAATCATTTGTTTCAATGTAAAGATTTGATCTCACACATCCTCTACCACTGTCCTAAACGCACCTTGTTCTTACACCAATCAGTCCTTCAGTCACTCGACGCACTCTTTCGACGCGAAAATACCAGCATATACCTTTCCCTACAACACCAAATAAACTTATTCCCCTATAATTGCTACAGTTCCTCTTTTCTCCCTTACCCTTATATAAGAGTACTATTACCGTTCTCCTCCAATCCCTTGGAGATATACCCTCCATAAAGGCTTTATTACACAACTTCCAAATCCAAATCAAGTCACATCTGCGACTCCGTCTTTTGAATCATTTCCACACAGCAGTAAATCCCTTGCATCTATACCTGCAGATTACCATTCTTCCAACTTTCTCAACTCTACCCATTACGCTCCTACCTTACTAAAATCACCTCATCCCCAAAAATAACCTATTCTTTCTTTGGCACCTATCAAACCCACAGCACAATCCACTATATCATCTCTTCATTACTGTTAATATTGTGGAGCAGATTTTCGAGTGTTCTTTCCACACTCCTCCTCACAACCATTTCATCAGTTACAAAAGCAGCCAATCGCATATTCCATCTATTACTAAGCATGATTCACTTATTGCGCCACCCCTCAATTATATCACTTAAACCTTTCGCGCCTCCTTCAGAAGAGCTTCCTATTTCCTTGTAAGTCTCCCATTCATCCTCCCTTCCAAACTGTTCATTTACCTTTTTTTGCTTTCTCATACGTAGGCACCTTTGAGTATTTCTTTTTTCCTCCTTATATAATTCCAAGCTCTTTCTTTGAGACTTCATACATTTGCTTTTAAAGTACATTCAACCGCTTCTTTTTACCTTTAACCGCTTTCATCACTCTTCATTGATCCCATTTCACTTTGTTTTTTTTTAAACAAAATTTTCCATTTTGTGTCTTTCTCCCCCTACTTTTAAAGCCATAAACAATTCCACATACTTCCTTTGCACTAACTAACAATTGCTTCCTTCATTTGCACCCAGATTTGTTCAGTCATCACTTGTGTTCACATTAAACCGATTTACTAGCGAGCGCTCTTACATACTTAATCCTTATTGTCTTGTTCACACAGTTAACTTCTCACTTTTAATTTTACCTACTTCCTTTCGAATCACCTTCCTCTCCATCCAAGCTCCCACTAAATTAATTTTACATAGAACACATAATGATCCGATAAAATCCCATTCTAAACCCCTCACTGATTTAACATCCAACAACATACTTCAAAATCTCTTCTTCACCAACACAAAATCAATCATACTTTTCAAACTTCGATACCATCTCTACCCTACACCAAACTCTAGTATACTTATGGATACTCTTGTGTTTTAAAGAAAGTATTACTTAAACACACATACCTCTCTCTTCACAGAAATCAATCACAACCCTTCCTACCATTCTCATTTTCTCCCGCCACGTCCAAAACCACCTATTATACCATCCCTTTTTTGAATCAAACCTAAAACCAAACTACTCAAATATCAGGTACCCACAACACTATCATCTGAAAGCTCTACTCACACCCATCCAGAACATCATTCAGATTATCCCCAAAAAATCGTACTCTCTTCAACGTTTCCCTGAGATGGACCATACGTCACAACCACACATAACTTGACGCTTTTCAAAAACTTAAAATTTAACCATTAGAATTTCTAGGACTAACACACACAAAGTCTACCATAGCTTTGTATAGCAGAGTCACGTATCAAAAATTTGGCAACTCCTTCTTGCCCTCTCCAGTCATTCCTTTCCACCACGCAGCACACACACATTTTAAAACAATCGCGAAACACCTCATTTGTCACCGTTTCCTTTCAATCTTTGTTTCAGGAGATAACACGAAACACCAAGCAAATCAATTCTGCCACCCTCTCATCTAAATACATCACACCACCATCTCTCCTCTTCCTTCCTCAACCACACTCATAAAATATTCCTCTGACATTCCATGTACCTAAACGAAAACATTTCATACAATTTCGCCGAAAGAATAGAAGGCCGTTTAAACGGCGATCACGACCTCTATCAATTAACAAATAATATATATATATATAATAATATATATTATAAATATACTATATATATATATATACTAATATATAATAGTAATATATATATAATATATATATATAATATTATATATATATTATATATAATTATATATATATATAGATATTTATATATTGTATACGGCCACCTTTCATCCTTTTAACCTATCATCATCAATAGTGATTTTCTTTAAGATTCTGTTTGATCTTCTGTTTTTTTTTTCACTTTAATTCTCTTCTTCTACCTATCATTTTCATCGCCAATCTACTTTTCCTTTATAAAGTCTACCTTTCATCATTATTTTCATTTACAAATTTACCTTACTCAAACTCTAATAGCCTATTCTAGGAGGATAGTCATAGAACAATTGACTTTGATATTTTTCTAATTTCTAATTGAGGCCGAGAAAACACGGTTTTTTTAGTGTTTCAAATTTTCAGTTGCTTCATATATTGATATGAAGCATAAGGGGGGGGGGGGGTTTCGCCTTATCAATTCTCCTGTTTTTATTGACTCTTATTTCTCCCTGGTCATCCAACTCTGGTTCTTTGGAGGAAAATCCCCCCTTTGTAGGGAAATTTTAATACCGTGAGGGGGAATTAAGGAGTAAAAAGTACAGTGAAATTTTATTTTTCCGTGTTGCGTAAGTTAATTGAACGTAATGTGTGAACGCATTTTGAAGAACGACACAGTTGTGACAAGAATGCGTTCATCGGACCAAAGAATCACCTTTTATTAATTTATCTTATAAACTCTCTCTCTCTCTCTCTCTCTCTCTCTCTCTCTCTCTCTCTCTCTCTCTCTCTCTCTCTCTCTCTCTCTCTCTCTCTCTCTCTCTCTCAAATAAAACTTATTTAAGAGTAATTCCCAGATCCACCTAACAAAGCAAGATTAAGAAATATGGCCACGTGATGCTTCTTAAAATTTTACAATTTTTTAAGAATACTTTATTATGAATTTGTGTAAATATTTTTTACTTCTATTTTTTCTTTTTAATTTTTAAATTTATTATATTTATTTTTAGTTTACATTTATTTTAATGAAAAAGTCTTACAATTTGTTGGCAATTCGGCTATTATATATATACTATATATTTTTCGATATATATATATATATATATATATATATATATATATATATATATATATATATATATATATATATATATATAAATATATATTAATATATATATATATATATATATATGGGCCTAAGACTGGCCACGTCACTAAAATAAGATAATTTAACTGTCACGTTAAAATTTAAAATTTCTTCATATATTATAGAACGGGTATTTTATTAAAAAGATGGTAATAGTAGCGCAGAATGGTTTCACCCCCGATTTTTATAAAAATCACATGATATACTCTAAAAAAAATTATATTGAAGAATAAAAAAAACGAAAATGACTGACGTCTTTAGGAAAAAAAGTACAGTCTCTCAAAATTGTTAAAACTTCCATAGACTTTTCATTTTTGATCCTTCCAGGTTAGGTCTCATTTTAGGAGCCCCTTAGTTCAGGTTATGATATGTTTTATTAAGTATACACAGAGTAAATCTGTGTATACTTAACTAATCTTATCATAACCTGAACTAGGATGGCCCTAAAACGAGCACGAGGCCCGTTAAATTTTTTTTTTATAAGAAAACTTATGGGAAAATTTTAAACTTTGAGAGGCTGTAGCTTTTTTTTCCGAAAGACTTAAATCATTTTTGTTTTTTTTTATTCTTCATTATTATTTTTTTAGAGTATATCCTGTGATTTAAAAAAACAACAACATTTTTTTATATGTAGGCTATATATATAAGAAAATCCCATGGGAAAATTCAAACTTTGTGTGGTTGTAACTTTTTTTCCAAAAGACGTCACTCATTTTCGTTTTTATTTATTCTTCATTATTATTTTTTTAGAGTATATCCTGTGATTTTTATAAAAATCGGGGGTGAAGCCCTTCTGCGCTAATATTACCAAAAAGATTACCTCGGCTGATAGTTTATTTATATATATTTTATAATTATTTACAGACTTAGTCTATAAACCTGCGTCGGAGCTCTACGTGAAATACGTTCAACTAGCCTATATACCATTCGTTACTGACTTTTCAAAAAAAATTTAAAAGAGTTACCAACCAACAATATTTTGTAATTATTAGGACATGATCGCGCCAATTTATTGCAAGTGGTGACTTTGGTGGGTGAGCCACTTCTACAGTACAATTTTAGAAAAATAGAGAAGATTTAGTGAAATTTCAGGTGGTAGAAGAAACTTAAATCTAAAAAAATGAATGAACCTTTAAAGTAATGAACATTTTCCATACAAGTTTCATCTTTATATCATAAGGTTATACTGGCATTAGAATACATAAACTTTTGCACCATTAAAATGTCAAACCTTATCTAGCTCATCACAATAATTATTTAACATAAATATGGTTTCACATTTATTAAATTTTCACATTGTACTTGATTATTCTTATTTATGTACACATTATTGCCAGATTTCTTTACTATGGGATAGGCGCAATGATATACTGGTTCTAGTTTGTTTGTGCCATACTGTTGGCTTTTGACGAGTACAAATTTCGCATTTTGCAAGCTCTTTGGCACGCATATTTTGGGGCTCTTGGCAGAAAATTCTGAAGACAAAGGGAGTCTTAAGAATAATTCTAGTTTTTCAGCTTAAGTCTTCATCAACATGGGGGAAAAGGACTCCAGCTGCTCTGTTAAGGCTCCAGAGAGCGTTGGATTTTAGCCCATTTTTAAAATGGCAGGGGTGATTTTTTCTGAGTTTAGAGGGGCAGTACATAGACACAATATTACAATGGGGTGAAGATCTAGGACAACTCATCCGACAGTATGGCCCGCAAAGATCTCAACAATGTCCTATGTGAGTTCTCAATGATGCCATTGCTCTGTGGAATATAATTTGAGATATAGTTATACCAGGATCCTAGCTCCTCACAAGCACTCTTAAATTAATCCGACGTAAACTGACCTCCACCATCCTAAACGTAAGTTCCCACAACTCCAGCTATGGTTAGAAATTTTCAATTAATTACCTCCACAATGGTAGAGGTTTCTGTTTTTCAAGGGGAAAGCAAAGATATAGCGAGAGAATCTGTCAATCAACATTTAAAGGTACTTGTTGTTTTTGCATTGAGTCATTTTAAGAATGTAAATATGGACAACCTAAAATTTATCCGATACTGGCCGATAACCTTCATATGGAGGGCTTATTTTTTGCGGAAAGATTTAGATCCCTGACATGCGTCACAACTTCTAATTGCTTTACATATTTTGGCATATTTTTCCATACGAAGAAATGCTAGAGTTTTCTTAACACTAAAATGCCACAGGGAGTGAGAATAGGAAATAACAGAGAGAATAGTAGATTCTGGAACAAAGACACACAGTGGAAGTGGATTAGATTAATCAACAACTAGGGAGAAAGCGTTCTTATAATAGTAGAGTCTTTTAACTAGCTTAAGACCAGTATTTTCTTGGTTATTTAAATATTTCTTATGTTTACATCAACTTTTGCTACTTGGAGTTCTTTGTAGTCAATCTTGCACTAATATAGCTTAAATATTTCTTTGACGGAAATATTGAAAATTAATGCAAGAGCAAAACAGCCATCATCTGTTGAACAATTATGCTGGGGTAGAAATCTGGTGTAACCAAAACTTCATCGCAGGATACTTCTTGAAGGATTTCTGCTTCAGTTTTCTGATCTCTTATTTGAAGAGAAGAGATTGTTGCTGAAACTATATTTACCTTTCCAGCAGAAGTGGAAGGAAGGGGCAAATTAGATGGCCATTTATCGGGTCTCTGAGCTGGATTTCTACTCAGAAAATCTACCAGAATATTTTCTTCTGATTTAATATGATGTACAGTCAAATCATACTCGGACAAGAAAGCCAGGTACCGCTGCTCTCTTGCTAGTAAGAGCGATTAGCGTTAGCATCCTTTTTAAGCGAAAGATTACCACAAAACACATCTAACTTTCTACCTTTGACTATGTGTATAAATTATTTAATTGTTTTAACAAAGGCAAGGAGTTCCTTTCTGTATATACTGTAGCCAATTTTAGTAGGATTCAACCGATAACTGCAAAATTCTAGCGAAACTGTCTTTTATATTTTCTGTAGAAACTATTAAGCCAGCCAAGGCTATCTGACTAGCACCAATGAAAACGAATATTTGAGCATCATTAGAAGGGAAACTTAAAGGTATGGCATTTTTGAAGACCAATTTGGTCATATCATATTAAATGCTTCTTCAGCCTCAGCATTCCATTTTACTCTACGTTGAGAGTATGACCCACCTTTGAGAAGAGGAAGTAAAATTTCTGAAATACCAGGAGGAGAGGTGCAAAAGTAATTTAGACTACCTACGAAAGAACGCAAATCTTTAATAGTCTTAGATTTTTGGATATTCATAATAGCGGTAGTTTTATCCTCATTAGGTAGCATGGAGCCTTTAGACACATCTAAACCTAAACATGTAACCCGAGATTGTCTAATTTGGCACTTATCAGCACTGTCTTAAATTTAAAGCTTTTAACCTTTCCAATAGCATTTTTAGAATCTTTATGTACTCACCATGAGTAGGAGTAGCAATGAAAATATCATCAATATATACAAAAATGTTATGAATTTTAGAAAGAATTAAAGAAAGGTACTTTGTGTTACACTAGTAGAACTGGAATGAAAAACCTTCCACAATGCTATTATATGAGAAACTGAAAAAAGAGGTGTTGATCGTCAAGAACTTTTGACAATCTAGGTGAACTTTAAGGTTATAAAAGGCTTTCTTGAGATCCAAAACAGAAAAGACTTTGCACCCATGGAGTAGGTTAGTAAAATCATTCAAGTTAGGGACCCTAAAGTTGTCGCGAACTACTCATTTGTTCAGGAATCTCAAGTCTGCCACTATTCGGACTCTACCACAAGGTTTAGAGAGCACTGAAATAGAAAATCCATAAGGGAAGTGTGAAGGAGAAAGTACCCTTGCATATACTAACATGCCTATCTCTTCTTTTGCCTTATCATACAGACAAGTAGGGATTCTTCGGCTTTTAATGTTTATTGGTGGACCGCATAGAGTATATTTATATGGGATTAATTCATTCAAGGAATTTTCTTCAGCATGCGTAAGGGGAAATTTTAAAACACATTTACTGTCACTCTTAATATTAAAATCACTATAATCCTCCTTTATTTTATTTCCACACGTATTAATATTATATAAACCTTTATCACACACTCGTTGGAGCATTGTTCTGATAGCTACCCCAATGGATATTATTATTATTATTATTATTATTATTATTATTATTATTATTATTATTATTATTATTATTATTATTATTATTATTATTATTATTATTATCAAGAATCCATATATATTATCAAATAAAATTTTGTAATCATTTGATAGATCAGTATAAAGAGAAGGAGCGGAAGGAAATTTAGGATTGAAAGTTAAATTTGCATAATTTTAATCGCTTGTTATTGGCAGCGCCTCAGAGTCACTCCCTAGAATGACTTCACAAGGTAAATTAGTTTTCTCATCTATAATTATATTAATGCTAAAATCTAAGAAAATTTCGTATTTCCAAAAAAAAAAAATATAATATATTTTTAATGTTATCTACTACATTTGCTATTAAAAAGGGGTGTTCATATTCCCTCTTCAATATAAAAAAATTTGGAACACAATCGTATATGTTCCATTAGCAGCTGTTTAAGAAAGCCATAGGATCTTTATTTTCCTCTGCAGGAGCCTTTATTATAGAATGTGAACTTCATGTATCGATGATGAATAATTCCTTGGAATTAGCATCATAAATATGGGAGAGACAATCAAATTTTAAATTTAAAATATTTAGCAATTTGGAAGCGCTGCACCATTGTAAGAGTCTGCGTTTTCAGCCAGCCTCGCAATATTTTGGTTAGGAACTAAAGACTCCAGCCCAATAAACTTGATAATGCATGTTCTTACCCTTAACAATATTACCTGGGGCCGGGGAATACATTTCTTCCCTGTACCAAGTTACATTTTCACGCGACTGAGATGCTCTTTCGCTTAAAACAGATGGTTTTAAGTTATTAGTCACATATTCACTCGAATGAACTTGAATATTTTCATTTTTACTAAAAAAAATTATCAGTATGCGAAATTGTACTAGAACTTTTACCTTTAAACTGGTAACTATTATTAGAGTTTAGTGGGGGGTAGTTTGCCCATCTGGAGCATAAACTGCTTTAAAGTCTCAGCAAATCAACAAAATGAACATTAGCAATTATTGTTAATATATCTTTCAATAAAAATAAACCCAACTTTTCGAATAAAATATATATAAAGAAAATTTTAAAATTTGCAATAAAGCACGTTACAAAATTACTATCTTACCTTGAACGCAAGGAACCCATTCGACAGATGTATAATTATCAAAATTTTGAGGTGTTTCTGAATTTTCAAATGAAGCATAAAAAATATTTATAAAGAAGATAAAAAGAAACTTTTATTTAATGTTTGTTGTTTAGATTTGTTGGTATTGTTATTAGCAAAAAAAAAAAAAAAAAAAAAAAAAAAAAAAAAAAAAAAAAAAAAAAAAAAAAAAAAAATTCTTAGGCTCTTTCGTAATTATGTTTAGTTTAGTTTACTTTTATTTTAAGTTGAAAACCACAAATGACATAATTAAAATTAATTTTCCAGAAAAAAATCAACTATTTAGAAAACATTGATTTCTTACCTATGTGAAACATATTGTTTAGTTGAGGGCAGATACTTAGCAGTGATTTATGTGATTGAAGTGCCGAATATATATTCAAATTGATCTCTTCGGAGTTACCAAGAGGTTCCTAGAACGTATTTCTTACATGTTTAGGTAAATTTAGCCCTCCAAAAATATTGTTGTAGCTCTGTGTCGCATTTGAAAAAAATAGTATTACTGCTGTAAGCAATTTCAAAAAGCCGAAAGCTGAATTTATTAATAGTTTTAGAGTGTTTAAATGAACGTTTTTTTTAAAATGAATCTCAATATTTGATTTTTCATATACCAAATTATTCATTCTAGTTGTGAAACACTGTTTTAACTAAAAAATTTAAGTCTATAAATAAACGTCTTTTTTCTTAATTTCACATTCAATATTGCATGCGTTACATTTCGTTTTTCTAAAATTCTTCACACATTTGTAAAATTTTGGTAAATCTTAAACTTGAGTTTTTAACGGTATATTCTGCATTTGAAAAAATAATGTGTTTATTGGGAAAGAATCTCAATAGTAAAAATCTCCCCCTTCCTTTGGATATACGATCGCTCTTCGTGAATTTTTTTTTAATGAAAGTCCTAGAAGTTAAAAGTTTAAATATACAAATATATATATGTTGGTGAAAACTTTTTAATAAAATCATTTAACTCCTAAAATAACGCTACAAAAATGCAATTTCACATTACAATTTTTAGATCCTAAAAAGTAGATTTTTTTCCTAAAAATTTAACTTTGAATTATTTGGTACAATCTTAAAATTGAGTTTACGGTATTTTCAGCATTTGAAAAAAAATAAGATGTTTCATGAAGTAGATTGTATTTTCGAAAAGCAGAGAAGTAAATGTATTAAGAGTTTTAGATATGTCTGAAATACTTTTTTTTAATGAAATTTCAATATTTGTTTTTATATACCAAATATTTATTAGTTGTAAAACCTGTTTTAATAAAAATTTTTTAACTTCTAAATTACGTTTTTCTTAAATTTTTCAATTTAACTATTTTAGAACTCTTAAAGTCGATTTTTCCTAAATCCGAATTATGAAATTAATTTTGGAAAATCTTAAAATTAGCTATTATTCACGGTTAATTTTATCAGCAATTTGAACAAAATAATCGTGTTTCATTGAATGCAATATCAAAAGCAGAAAAGAGCATATTTATTAATTGTTTTTACGTGTCTTAAACTGCGTCTTTTTAAGAAATTCAATATTGCAGTTTCTTTTATACCAAATATTTCATTAGTCTTGAGAAAACTGTTTTAAAAGAAAAATGTTAACTTCTATTACGCTTTTTCTAAATTTTAACATTTACAAATTTAGAACCTTAAAAGTACGATTTTTCTAAATTTCAACATTATGAAATAGTTGGTAATATCTTAAAATGAGTTTCTTAGACGTGTATTATTCAGCAATTTACAAAAGAATCGTGATTTCATTTCAAGAGAAAATATAAAAAAGACAAGAAAATGGGCTTAGTGATTTAGGTGTCTTAAATTGCGTTTTTTTTAATGAATTATCAATATTTGTTTTTATATACCAATATTTCATTAGGTTGTGAAAATCCTGTTTTAATAAACAAATTTTAACTTCTAAAATTAACGCTTTTTCTTAAATTTTCAATTATTTGGTAAATCTTAAAAGTACGATTCTTTCTAAATTTTCAGCAACTTTTGAAATTATTTTGTTAAATTCTAAAATGTGAGTTTTTAACGGCTATGTTTCAGCATTAAAATAAAATATGTGTTTCATTGAAACTGCAATTGTCAAAAGCAGAAAGAGAATTATGTAATTGTTTATAGGTTGACTTAAAGATTGACGTGTTTTATATGAAATTTCAATATTTTTTTTTATACCAAATATTTTTATTATTCTGAAAACTTTTACAAAAAAAATTTAACTTCTAAAATTGAGCTTTTTCTTTAAATTTTCCCATTACAAATTAGAACTCTTAAAGTACGATTTTCTTAATTCAAAAATTTGATAATTTGGTAAGAAATTTAAAATTTGAGTCTCTTTGGATATTTTCAGCATTGAAAAAAGAATGTGTTTCATTGAAATGCAATTTCAAAAAGTAAGTTAGATGAAAATTATAATTATTTAAGTTTAATTGATTTTTTTTAATGAAATTTCGAAATTTATTTATTATATACAAAATATTTCATTAGTAGTGTTGAAAATTTTAATTTAAAAAAATTACTTTAAATATGTAACGCTTTTTCTTAATTTTCACATTACAAATTACGAACTCTTAAAAGTACGATTTTTCCATAATTTCACTAATTTGAATTATTTTTAAATTATAAATTGTTTTTTTTTAAAACGTTATTTTCGCCATTTGAAAAAATAATGTGTTTACATATGAAATGCTATTATCCACAAATAAGCAGAAGAAAGATTTATTAAATAGTTTTTTTAGGTGTTTTAAATTAGACGTTTTTTTAATGAGAATCTGTCAATATTTGTTTTATATACAATATTTATTAAGTTGTGAACATCCTGTTATTTAAAAAAATTTAACTCTCTAAATTATGAAAGCGCTTTTTCTTCATTTTTCACATTACAAATTGTCTTAAAAGTAGATTTTCTAACTTTCAACAATTTGAAAGTTATTTTTAACTCAATTTGAAAATAGAGTTACTTTAACGGTATATTTTCAGCATTTGACAAATTCTTGTGTTCATTGAATGCTATTTTCAATAAGCAGAAAAGTGGAATTTATTAATAGTTTTAGGTGTCTTAAAATTAGACACCTAATGAAAAAAAATAATTCTCAATAATTTTGTTTTTATATACCAAATATTTCATTAGTTGTGAAACCGTTTTAATAAAAAAATTTTTAACTTCTAAAATTCACGCATTATCCTACAATTTTTCACATATACAATTTAGAATTTAAAAGTACTGACTTTTGTGTGCGTTTTCATTGAAAATTTTGGTAAATTAAAATTGAGTTTTTTAGGTATGTTCAGCATTTGAAAAGAAATGTGTTTCATTGAAATACTTTAAAAAGCAGAAAATTGATTTTATTAATAGTGTTAGGTGTCTTAAATTGACTTTTTTTTATGAAATTTCAATATTTGTTTTTATATACCAAATATTTCATTAGTTGTGAAAACCTGTTTTAATAAAAAAATTTTAACTTCTACAAATTACGACTTTTATCTTAAATTTCCAACTTAATTTTAGAACTTCTTAAAAATCTACGATTTTCTAAATATAAGAACAATTTGAAATATACTCTCTTTACAGACAGTGTTGTTAAATCTTTAAAATCGAGTTTTTAACGGGTCATTCTCCATCAGCATGAAAAAATCCATGGTCCGTTCACTGAATGCTTCTATTTCAAAAAGCGAAGAATACGTAAAGTTTACATTAATAGTTTTCAGTGTGTCTCTAAATTGACGTTCTTTTTATAATGAAATTTCAGATTGTTTTCTATATCTACCTAAAATATTTCATTAGTTGCTGGAAAACCTATTCTTTAATAATAAAAATTAAATTCCTAAAATTACGCTTTTTTTAATTTCACTTACAATTTACAGCAACCATCTTAAAAGTAACTGAATTTTCCTAAATTTTAAACATTTGAAAATTATTTATAGGTTATATATCTATAAAATAGAGTTTTTAAGGTATCATTTCAGCATTTTGAAAATATTGTGTTCTTCAGTTGTAAATGGCACTTATATTTATCAAATAAGCAGATAAAAGTGGAATTTCTTAATAGTTCTCTAGGTTCTAATATTGACGTTTTTCAATGAAACATCTCTCATATTGTTTTTATATACACAACATTATTTCATTAAGTGTAAGAAAACCTCGTTTTACGTAAAAATTTTAACTTACTAATTATCAAATAATCAAAAATATATTTTTGCATTATACTTTTCACATGAACAAAATTTAGAACTCTTAAAAGTCGAATTTTTCCTAAATCTATTCAACAGTTGTACAATAATTTGTTAAATCTTCTTCAAACATTGAGTCTTTTAACGGTATTTTCAGCAGTTATTGAAAGTAATAGAGGGGGTTTTATTGATGAACAAAACTTGAGTGTCTTAAATTTGACTTTTTTTTAATGAATTCAATATTTTTTTATTATCAAATATTTCTTTAGTTTTGAAAACCTGTTTACATAAAACATTTAACTTAAATTTCGCTTTTTTCTTAAATTTTCACATTACAAATTTAGAACTCTTGAAAAGTACGTTTTCCTAAATTTCAACAGTTTGAAATTATTTGGTAAATTATCTTAAAATTGAGTTGTTTACGGGATTTTCAGCATTTGATAAAACTATGTGTCATGTGATATCACATTTCCTAAAGCTGAAAGAGATTTATTAATGTTTTCAGGCTGTTTAAATTGACGTTTTAATGAATTTCAATTATTTGGTTCTTGTATATCAAATTTCATTAGATTGTGAAACCTGGTTTTTATAAAAAAATTAACTTCTAAAATTCCGCTTTTTCTTATTTTCACATTACAATTTAGACTCTTAAAAGTAGATTTTTCCTAATTCAACATTTGAAATTATTTGGTTAATCTTAAAATTTGAGTTTTTTACGGTATTTTTAGAACTTTTAAAAAAGAAATGTAGTTACTTGAAATGCAATTGCAAAAAGCAGAAAGAGATTTATTTAATTGTTTTAGGTGTTCTTAAATTGACGTTTTATTAATGAAATTTAAATATTTACGTTTTTATATAAACAATTTTCATTAGTTGTGAACTGTTTTAAATAAAAATTTAACATCTAAAAATTACGCTTTTTACTTAAATTTCACATTACACCATTTAGAACCTCTAAGTACGATTCTTCCTAATTCAAATCTTTGAAAATATTCTGTTAAATCTTAAAATGAGTGTAGAATATAACCGGTATGTTCAGCATTTGGGAATAGAATTATGTTATTTCATGTGAAAATGCATATATTCAAAGCAAGAAGAGAGAAAATTTTTCATAGTTGTTTTTAGGTGTCTTAAATTGACGTTTTTAATGAAATATTTTCAATATTGTTTTTAATTATCCAATATTGTCTTAGTTAGATGAAAATCCCCTCTGTTTTATAAAAACACACTTTAATTCTTTAGAAGTTACGCTTTTTTCCCTGAATTTTTCACATTCAGAATCTTAGACTCTTCTGTCAGCTAAGATTTTCTAAATTTCCACAATTTGAACATTTTTGGTAATTTAGAATTATGAGATTTTTTAACGATATATTAGCAATTTGAAAATAATAATGTGTCTTCTTGAAATTCGCAATTTCAATACGCTGAAGTGAATTTTTAATAGATTTTAGATGTCTTAAATAGATGTTTTTTTAAGATTTTCTTTTCAATATGCTTGGTCTTTTATTAATTGGAATCTTCATTAGTTGTGAAACTGTTTTAATAAAAAAATTTCTTTCTAAAATATATCCTCTTTTAACTTAAATTTTCAATTACAACCTTCACCAATATTTAGACTTCTAAAACCACGGATTTTTCCTACATTTCAAGACTTGAATTATTTGGTATCTTAAAATTGAGTTTTTTAACGGTATTTTTCAAATGAAAAATATGTGATTTATTGAAATGTATTTTCATAAAGTAATTTTTAAATAGTTTAAGGTGTCTAAAATTGACGTTTTTACTGAAAGTTGAACATTTGTTTTTATATACAAAATCTTCATTAGTTGTGAAAACCTGTTAAATAAAAAACTTAACTTCTAAATTACGTTTTTTAATAATTTAAATCACATTACAAATTTAGAACTTCTTATAAAGTACTCGATTTTTCTCCTAAATTAACATTTGAATATTATTTGTTAACTCTTTAAACATTGAGTTTTTAACGGTATTCTTTCTAGCATTTGAAAATAATTGTATTCATTTGCAAATGAATTTCAAAAATAGAAAAGTATAATTATTCATGATATTAGTGTTCCTTTTCAATCATTTTGTCCATAGAGAATTAGTTTTTTATACCAAATATTTTGTTAGTTGTGATAAACCTGCTTTTAATAAAAAGAATTAACAGTTTACTAGTTTCAAAAGAATCTATTAACTTTTTCACATTACAAACTCTCAGCTCTTAAAAGTATGATTATTTAAGAAATTAAATACATTTTGAAATTATTTGGTATTTAAAATTGAGTTTATGCGTATTTTAGCATTTGAAAAATTTGGTGTTCATTGAAATGCTATTTCAAAAAGCAGAAAGTGAATTTATTTATTAATAGTTTTAGGTGTCATTAATTGACGTTTTTTAATGAAATTTCAATATTGATTTCATTATATACCAAATATTTTCATTAGTTTTGAAAACCACTTTAATGAAAAAATTTTAACTCCTAAAATACGCGTTTTTCTTAAATTTTCGCAGTATCGAATTTAGAACTCTTTTAAAGTACGATTTTTCTCCTAAATTTCACCAGTTGAAATTATTTGTTCTTAAAATTGAGTTTTTAAACGGATTTCACGCATTTGAAAATATAAGGGGTTCCATTATTTTTGATATTCTGATTTGTTGTCTTAATTTTGATTTTTTTTAATGAAATTATCAATATTATTTTTTTAATATACTCAAATATTTTCATTATTGTGAAAACCTGTTTAATAAAAAAAATTTTAACTTAAATTACAGCTTTTTCTTAAATTTTCACATTACAAATCTTAGAACTTCTTAAAGTACGATTTTTTCCTAAATTTAACATTTGAAATATTTGTTAATCTTAAAATTGATTTTTTATGGGACTTTATCAGCCATATTGAAAAAATAATGTGTCATCCTCTGAATGCAATTCAAAAAGCTGTCAGGGAAAAGTATCAAATTATTTTAGGTTTCTTATTGTTCATTTCCTAAACCCGTGTTTCTGTTCTCTCTAATATCTTTTGGTTCTTCATAAGTTATTATACCCTGTTTCTAATAAAAAAATTTTAACTTCTAAAATTACGCTTTTTCTTAATTTCACATTACAATTAAATCTTAAAGTAACGATCATTTTCCTAATTTCCACCATTTGAATATTATTTGGTTTAATCTTAAAATTGATTTTTTTAACGGTATATTCAGCATTTAAAAAGAATGTGTTTCATTCAAATGCAATTTCAAAAGCAGAAAAAAGAGAATTTTATTAATTGTGTTTTAGGTGTCTTAAAATGACGTTTTTTTAATTTAAATTCATTATTTGTGTTTTTATATAGCAAATTATTAAAGTTGTGTCGAACTGTTCATTGAAATATTTAAGTTCTAAAATTACGCTTTCTTAAATTTTCACAATTACAGCTAATAGTTAGACTTCAATACTTCCGATTCTTTCCTACATTTTCCATACATTTGAAATTATTATGTTAAACTCTTAAGACTGAGTTTTTCTTAATCGTATTCTTCAGGCATTTGCAAAAAATAATGTGGTTTCATTGAAATGCAATTCAAAAAGAGAAAAGAGAATTATTAATTGTTTTAGGGTGTCTAGAAATTGAAGTTCTTTTTAACTGAATTTCAATATTTTGTTTTATATAGAATCATCTTCGCTCCTCCCACTCTCTGTCTCTCTCTCGCCCTCCTTCTCCCTCTTACTCGCTCTACAGCTCTCTCCGTTCTGTTGCAGTCTATTCTCTTCCTTTTAACGATTGGACTCTCTCCCGGTCGTCGCCATCCTCTGCGAATACAGATGCAGGTCGTTTCTGAACTGCATGTCATAGGTACATCTCTCATACTCTCCAATTTACCCATTACTAAATAGAATAACATATATAAAATCTCCCCTTCCCCTCTGACTGGAGATCCTCCCAACTCATCTCAAGTTTTTTAAAAAAATCTCTCCACTCGCTCTTCCTCAAAAGAAGCTCTCCTCTCAAGGCCAAACTCATACTGCGCTCGTATGCCCTCCCTCCTCTTCTTTTGGTTAGAGAAACTCACTCCCAACCCTAATACACTCACACCCCTTCCCTCTTCAGAAATTATCCCTGGCATACTCTCAATCATACACTGGTGTCCTTAAAGGGCATTCTCAATGGACACTCTCACCCCTCTCTCTTCTTCACATCCTTCAACTCTCTCCTTTCTCCCGTCCGCCAGCCCAACGCTCATCTATACTCATCTCTCTACTCTCTAAAGATAGTTACAACCTCTAAACCTCTCGTACGGATCCGCTCTCCTCGATATAAACATCTATCTTATCATCTCTTCCTCTCTCTCCCCTCTCTCCTTCTCTATAATATACCAGACACTCGAGTTTCGTATCTCTTTCTACCCCCTTATCAACCTCTTCACCACTCTACTCTCACAGTCCTGTCTTCTATCTCTCCTTCCCTCCTCCCATGCCCTTTGGTGGCGGCCTCCTCCAACTTCAATCGCCCCTGATCACAGGGGATCACATACTAGCTGCTGCCTACCTCTCTCTCGTCTTTTCTATATCCCTCCTCTCCTCCTTCCTCTTTCATCTTCACCTTTTTCTTTTTCTCTCTCCTATCAAATCATTTCTTTCATATACTCTTGCCCTCTTTCAATTTTTCTCTCCCTGTTACTCCCTCAATCTCATCTTCTCGCCTCTGCCACTCTCTCATTTCTCTCCTCATCCATCTTCCTTCAAGTGACTCTTCTTACTTCTATCCTCTCTCCTCCTCTCGCACTGTCTTACGACAACCAACCCTCCCTCCTTTCTCCCGTCCCTCCTCCCTCTTCTTGCTTTCTCCTCTCCCTAAAGCTCTGCTCATCTCCCTGTCTGCTTTCCTCTTTCTTTGAAGCTCTCGCCTCAGGGGAAGGAAAACGATCAACGACTGAAATGTCTCAGTCATTACATCTCTCCGATTCTCTCCTCTCCATCTCTCCCTCCCACCCTTACTGTTGTCTCTTCCTTCTCCACAAACAATCCCCATCACTGAAACAC
>JABUQX010044581.1:0-12500 GCA_015478945.1 Trachelipus rathkii
GTTGCCACGATGAAAACGTCTATTTCTAGATATAAGATAACTGAGTACGTCAGCATAATTACTGAGCAATCAGAGTCTGTGTGCCAGGACATCGACACTATCTATACCTCTAGAGAATCTATAATATTTCAACAGTAACAAAAAGTAACGAACATAATTTCACTCGCCATATGCATCACTATTCACCTGCAACTGAAGGACCATATGGTAGGAAATAATAAATAAATTAAATAGTTAATTTTCTATAATAAATTAATAAATAACATTATTTTAAAAGTTTAATTAGAGCCGTATATCCGCATCACACGAAAGTACAAAGAGGACAATAAATTAAAATCTCTGGTCACAAGAGTAAGATAGTGAGCACTTTTACATACCTAGAAAAGAACATATATAAAGAATATATCAGTTGGATTCGACAACTATTTCACCTATATCCTCATTTACTATTTGATAATGTAAATATAAAAGAACAATATTATATGAGAAATAAAAAAAAAAAATATGTTGCACACATACCTATTGGATCCCCACGGACGTTATATAATTGATATCGGTAACGGACAGTAAGAGATATGAGAGTACGCTGGAGTATATCATGGGCGAGCATCATGAGCACTCACCTAATATCGACGGTAGAATCGTAATTATGAGTATTACCAGCTTACTCTAATTCGTATATCTATTGCTTATATAAAATTACCTATATATATATATATATATATATAAACGTTATTACATATTTTGTTAAGAGAAGCAGACTCACATGACTGTAGTTGGAGGCTACAAATTAGCCTTACATGGGAAGAAAATTAAAACATCTGAGGGTCTTATTATCCCTCCCTAGTAGTTGCCAAATGGATACCACATTTTATGAATAATTTACTGAATTATCGACTAATCCATAGTAATATATTACGTAATAATAGTAGATGAAATGAATATGATTCATAATACTATAAATGTAATATTATTATTGCATGAAATATTTTATGCTTTAAATATAACTCTTATTAACACATTAATTAATGTATTATATTTCACAAAAATTTATATATATTTATCTATATTATTTGAGATTTAGATTATTGTAATACTTATTTAGGAATGAAGCAATGTTATAACGAGATACATGCGAAACTGGCAACCATGTGAACATAATATAACGATATTATTATATAATGCTTAGAAATATGAGGATATATAACATCTATAGAGCCCAAAAAGAGATTTTCGACAAAAAGAGGAGTATATTGACTGAGATTGTATATAAAGGCTCAATGCCAGAGATGTTATCCTGAAGGATAAATATGAAATATTATTATTATATTCCACCTATCATTTTTATTCATTAAAATAAAATTTGTTAAATCAGGATAAAGTTTCTCATGTAGTAGTAGAATATAGAGATAGAGAGATGAGAGAGAGAGAGAGGAGAGGAGAGAGGGGGAGAAGTGAGAGCGGAGAGAGAGAGAGAGAGAGAGAAGAAGAGAGAAGAGAGAGAGATATAGTAATGAAGAGATGAGATAGAGGCTCCATATCTGGCATCATATATATATATATATAAATATATTATATATAATTATATTAATATATAATATATTAATAATATATATATATTATATATATATATATATATATATATTAATATAATATATTATATATATATATATAATAATATTATATATATATATAATATATATATATAATATATAAATATATATAATATATATATTATTATTATATATATATATAATAATATATATATATTATATATATAGACAATTAAAAATTGTTGACCTTAATCACTTGCAATTTACTATATAGAGAAAAAAAAATATTACAAATGGAGGTATCTAGATCAATATACCTATATAAATATAGAAATATTTCTAATGATTACAGGGAGTATTTATAGAATTATAATGCCAAATCTGTCAGTCTATCTAATATTATGCCATATATATATATATATATATATATAATATATATAATATATATTATAATATATATATATATATTATATTATATATAATATAATATATATATATTATATATATAATATTAATATAAATATATATATATTAATTATATATATATATTAATATATTATATATATAATATTTAATAATTATATATATAATAATAATATTAATATTAACATTATAATATATAATATATAATATATTAATATATATATATTTAATATATATATATATATTATATAATATATTATAATATATATATATATATATATATAAATATATATATATATATATATATATATATATATAAATATATATATAATTATATATATATATATATAAAATATATAATTATATATATATATATATAATATTAATATATATATATATTTATATATATATATATAATATATGTATTATTTAAATATTATAGAAAAGAACTATAATAAAATTATATATTTTTATTTTGCAGAAATGGAAAGGAGGTATTGAGTAATATATGGTCATTTATCTTTTCATATTTAATCATTTGGAATAATTATTAAATATATTAATTAAGTATATATATTTATATATATATGTCAATCATTGAATGTAAAGGAGATTATAAACAAACAACGACTCCTACGTGAGAGCCTTCGAACGCTGAGAGTCGAGGTAGTGCGTATACATGTGAAGCGAGTGATATTCTATGTAGCACATTAACTGTATAACCTATGCTCTTGCCACATGCGCCACGAGGCTCGGAAATAATCGAGGCTCGCATTGCTCGAGATACATCGGATGTGGGTAAGTCCTGCAAGAAACATTAAGAGTATGTATTACTGAGAGAACCCTCTGCTTGGCACCCCACTCGTGCCTGACCGACGAATCACCTCCTATCCTTTCTGTTCCGCTTCTCACTTGTCTCGGAATGAATGTCAATGAAGTATACTGCGACAAACTGATAGAGCTACTATGCGATGCACTCCCAATGGGTAAGTATCTACAATATGTAGGTGACTGTGCAAATATATTACCACGAATTAACGAGAAGCATGCTAATAAGAAAAACATAAATATAAATATGTGATATAAGAGAGAGACTGCAATATAAATATATAACTCTTATATTTACGCTATCTGCTTTTCTGACATTAGGGCTGTTCATAAAATACATTTGTCGTAGCATTTTGTCGTAGTCTAACATGCCTGTCACTTCAGTAGGTATTGTTACTGTTAGTCTATATATAATATTATGTAATATATTATGTATAATGTAATTCCTAATTATTGCCATGCTCATTGGACTAAGTGTGAGTCATAATATTAATCTTGTCGCCAGCACTACATCTTCTTCATAATAGGCTGTTATGTAATGCGAGAGCGCTTTATTCCTTCGAGATGCAGATCATGAGTCGAATGTTATCGGATTACTCATATTATAGTATCACTAAATATAGGTAATAGAGTACCACAACTCACTATTATCAATTTCCTATTATATATCACTTTAAATCACAAGTGTCCATATGCGTTATATACATGAGTATATTGTTGCTCAGAGGACATATACAATTCTGTGCACGCTATTAAATTTATACCAGTCAAAGTTTCTAATCACACTTAACTTTCTATCTGTATACATATCTGCGACGGATTGAGTCTCTAGTTAACAGTGGACGCGCGACTTCTGCACACAATGTAACATGCCGTGACTTGTTCATAAGAACTACCACTAAACAAGTACCTCTGACAGATACTCACATATTCAGTTCCCTTATCTCTATATTTCCGTCTCTCTCAACACACTAAATACGATTTCTATATGCGTAATTATATGCTACAAAAGTTAGATCGTATTATAACTTCAATGCTTCTTTATATATTTCATTTCTTATCTTTAATAATTTTATTTTTCCCTATCATAATGATGTATTACAGATATAGAATAAATCTCTACTGACTACACAAACCCTCATAACGAATAAAAATAATATTATAGATAAACTATCATACTATATATATATATATATATAACACCTTTTACTTATTTAGTAACTTTTAACCATACTAGACGACTAGTGGAACATTACGTCATAAGAAATAAGTATATAACAATTGAAAATATAGATAAGGTATAGATATTTATATAATTAATTAAATAAAAAAAAAAAAAAATAAAATAAAACAGAAAAATAATAAATATACTATGGTTCAATTGAATAGCAGATTCGTAATAGCAATTACATTTCGGACATTTGATAACACATCAAGAATTTGTCTTATCATTCCATATGTAGTATTAGAACAATTTTTCTTAACATCTATATAATTTATGACAACTTCTATTATATATTAGTATATATAATATAAAAATCTTTATATAATTGAGTAAATATACTAATAATTGGCACATATCATATCACATTTAACCAAAATTGCTATTTTATCAATTACGGTAAAGGAAATCGACATCTTACTTCAATATATATATATATAATCAACTACCAGCAATAGAGAACCTAAAATAATTATCACTCTGATTTACACTAATAAAATAACGAGAAAATTTTGAATGCTGAATAGATCGAATTTTTAGGCAACCTACAAATAGTTTATTTACTTATATGTATTACAAATTACAACTTCAAAACACTATATCTCCATATATATATAATTTTTACATTACTTATTATTATATTATAACTATTCATTTATAAATAAATTAAAATTAAAAAATTTCTATATTATTAGGTAAATATAATAGTCTAAATAGTTACGTAGTACACACATATCTCTACCAATATTTGAGATATATAATTATTTATATATTGCCTATATATAAGTATAAGAGAAATTTATTTATTTTATAGTTATTATAAATTATTATATAATAAATTTTTCCACGCCTATCAATTGATATCAGTATATTTTCTTATCATTATTATTATCTATAATAATAATATAAATTAAAAAGGATGCACCTTTTCCTTATATTATTCGAGATATCACCAAACGATATATCCAGCAATCAATGGCTGTCAAGTCCCTGTAACGAACTTTGCTCGGCTAACATAAGACTCAAACAAGTCTGTTTCTAAAAAGGGCAAAGTCTGTTCCTTTACGGACGATGGAATGGGAGAACAGACAGCTCGGAACAAATAAACAGACAAATGAGGGTCTGTTTAGAAAATCGATAGAAGATTAGTTATATGTACTCAATGAGAACACTATGAAATATTTAGTAGAGAGCTTGAGAGATCCTGGTATCATAAACCATAGACGAATTTACATTACTGGTCAAGTAAAACGATAGACGAGAATATATTTCCAAATCTCTATTATGGACATATGAGGGATGATCCGCGAGGTTTGAAGTAAGTATAATGAAGTTTATCAAATATTTCATGTCATCCAGGAAAAATACAACAAATGGGTAAATAACTGGACATTTACGTAGTAAGATTTAGACTGAGTGCTTCAGAGAGAGAGAGGGAGTGACGGGTATTTCACCAAGGGTAGGTAAAAACAATAATTGGCTTACGCTTAAGGGAATATACACGAGATTCCCATTGGGTGAGATAATGACAGCAGATCGCCCCCCGCACCCGAAAGCCCTAGATCCCAGTATTATTAAACCCATCTAGTAATGGCTATCGGAAAATTAGCCTCTGGATAGGAAGGGGTCCCTGTGATACCACGATGGTAATAATGTGACTTTGATTTTATGAATGTATGAGTCCAGTTAATATGATTTTTTTAATACTAATACGACTAGAGGGGTGTTCAAATCCTTACTAAAAGATAGTTCGTAATCGATTCGTATGTAGTTAGATGAAATTCTCCTTTAATCTGCTCACATATATTTACTAATAGCGAGACACAGAATAAGGAACGCAAACGTCGTAACTGCACAGAGCAAAAATTCGTAACTTCTACATACAAACACAATCGGAAGAGAGAGATAAAAACAGACAGATAAATAGACAAACAGTCTAACAAACAGACAAATAGGTAGACAGGCATTGGAATACGTTAGAGATACACACGGAGATAAATAAGTATAAATCACTAGTAATCTTCTCTATAGTTAACATTATATAAATTAATAATATATATATATAGTGCTTAAATTCTTAGTGTTAAGATATTGCCTATTAGTATCGTAATATAATATATATATATATATATATATATAATATATATATATATATATAGTATATATATATATATATATATAATATAAATATAGTTTTGTATTGCTAAATTTAAAATACGTTAACGAGATATCTTACTTTATGAGACAGAGATGTGATAAAATATGATAAACTCGAGTATAATTCACTTTTAGTGTCAGGTGAGATATCTCGAACATTTGGACGATAAAAGTACATTTTTCTTTATCACGTAACGTGTACGATTCCGTTAGTATACACTATAATAGAGAGAGAGAATAAGATGATTTTGGTTTTTTAAACATGCATGATAATGTTTTTCTATTTTCATTCACAGACTATTTTTTTGATTATGTAAATATCTGACAGTCTTTTGACTCCACGAACCAAGTGAAATAACTTGTGTCCTTTTTTCTTGTACTAACTATTGTATATAAATTGTTTTGCTCTGGAAATGATATCCAGTCTACGGGTTTTGCCTCTCTACTTTCAAGCTGAAAGATCGTGAAACCTTTGCGTTAATACGTTATTTGTACATAAATTGTTTAGTATTAATGTATCTTATCTAGTATTCATGCATGCTAATGTAATTTAAGTCTCGTCGTTCGTTTACTCCGTCGCATTTATCGAGGCGCTCCCGATTTTTTTATGCGATGGGCGCTAGGTGAGGAATTTCTGTCAACGGATCGTAAAGGTTTGTAAGCATAGCTCGGATGGGATGAAATCTTCAAAGGGTAAGTGTTACTTTGTCTTTTTTGTCACAATTTCGTGAAGATTCTATTTGTTGCAAAGTGAACAAATCTATCTCCGTCTTGAGGAAATAATTTCAGCACCGACCTCAGGTAATGCGTCCGTGAACGTCGCGCTCTTTTTGTATTTATGTTAATTTTAAGAGAGTGTGAGAATGCGTGTTGTGCAATTGAGATCCGATCAACTCTCTGCAATCGCAACAAGGAGTCGGACCTGAACCCCACCTTTTAACGTAAAACCACTCACACCCTTTAACTTCGTAGACGTTTTAGATGCACATTCAGAGTGAATAACATACGTTAAGACTATTAAGTACGTGTCCTCGTAACAGTATACGTAATCCATTGAGTTAAGAGTGTGCGAATACTACTTCTACGATTATCTTGAATAGCACTACATATTTCGCGTGACATGCGTTAAATCAGAGTTAACGAACATTATTACATATCATAGCTATGCATCTATCTACTATTAAATATAGATTCTACACTAACCTAAGAAAGTGAAAAAGAGTGTCCAGAATATACACGTATATGTCCAAAAAGGTGACTATGGTGAATTAATTATATATGGAGAGACACGCTGACAACCTCGTGTTCAAAAAACGAGAGATGGAGCATAAGAGGCTGTCTACGTACTAGCGTCGCACCTAGAGGTTTCTATATTCCTCTCAATTCTCTTTCTATATTTCTGTATTTATGTATTGTTAATACTATTAAGATATTCGATCTCTCATACATTTTTCCAATTGTTAATCTATTTCTTAGGGAATGTTCCCGTCGCAGTGTGTTAAAGTTACTAAATTTAACTAAAAGTGTCGTAGTAGACTACTTTAATTTTTTTCGTGAGGTTTGTGTCAGTGAGATTTTAAATTCAATAAATGAGAATGTTATTAATATTAGTGTTTAGTGGGGTTGCGCAGAATATGTCATCGACATAGCGAAGCTATGTCTAGTTTAAGAGGAGGGGGTGGGAGATTATGAAATAATACTCAATGAGCTCCAAGAAGGTATTGCTAAATGTGGGAGATAAAGGGGAGCCCATTGAAAGGAAAAATTCTAGTAGAATTTGTAGCCTAGCTTAGCACAACATACTGAGTTAATTACAATATGAATTGAGATAGGTGAGATATATAATATAGATAATTATTGAATGAAGTTTGGAGGCTAACAAAACCTCTCTATCCTCAATAACGCAATTATCATCTGAACATATTACGAGAGTGAAGAAACCCAGAGAAACTAAAGGCCCAATGACAGAAGATTCATCTATTAGAGAAATGAGAGTAGTGTGAAGCTAGAAGGTAAGAGTGGAATAAACAGAGATAACCATCAGAGCAGACGCTATAGGAATCATTTCCTTTCTTATTTATGCACGTACCTTTGGGAAGAAGGAATTAAGAACTCGAACAAAGTAAAAAAGTTTTTTGAAAGCATAAATTAATCAGACAACAATCCACACTCCTTAACGTCTTTGCTGTGTCAGACCGTAGGTAATTTTTTTTGTTTTTTTATAATTTTGTTTGTTTTTTAATAATTTTTTTTTGTTTTTAATCACCAAGAAGTCGTACCCCAATTGGTAACACTACCGCAGAGATTATCAGTGTACAGGTGGCTCCTCTCAGACCTCCTTCGGGAAGCGCAGAGAGATCTATATAGAGCACTAATATTCCAATCTGAGCGTTCATCCAGGGGAGTGCGTCTCCGAGAAACTCGCCATCTTGTTTTTAGAGCATCTCGCGGGCGTAATACCTGGCGACGCCATCCTGCTGCGGAGGATATAGTGTATTTACAATCCCCTCCCTTTGTTCGCACGACATTCGAACGCCGCGAGTCTATTTACCGTGATTATACCTTTAATCTAAATTAATATATATATATTATTTTATAATTAATTTATTTATTATATATATTATTAATTATTATTTGATTATTATTATTATATTATATTTAATTTAATATATTATTAATATATTATAATTACAATTTATTATTAAATTAATATATATAATTATTATATTATTAATTATATTATAATTTAATTATATATTAAATTATATTTAATTTTATTCTTTAAATATTATAATATAATATTTATTATATATCACATATTTATAATAATATATAATATTATATTTAATATTAATATTTATTTATAAATTATTATAAATAATACTATTATATATAGTAATATTATTTAATTATATATAATTTATAATATATATATATTATATTATAATTATTTAATTTTATAAATATAATAATTATATTAATTATTATAATATTTAATATATAATATTCATATATAATATATACTATATATTATATATATATAGTATATATTATATTTATATATATATAGCCTATATATATAATATAATATAATAACCCGTTACCACTATCATATACAAGAGTCCCTATACAAGCAATATCTATTGTATGGTTCCAGGTTGATCTGTGTGTTATTTTTTTCGGTAACGAAAGTTCGCGTTAAAAGGTCAATAAATAGACTTTGTCCCTTGATAATATTATATGACATATATATATATTTATATTAATTAGTTTTAGAATATCGCATAATATTATATGATAATATATAATATATATAGAGTATATATATATATCTATTATTTATATAATATATATATCTATATGATATACTGAGTCGAGAATGCAAGCCCTCATCTCTCATCTTGCTCTCCCTCTCTCTTCTATCTCTTCTACACTCTTTTCCTTCTCTCTCTCACTCTCTCTGTCTGTCTGTCATCTTTGCATCTCTCTCTTCTCCTCTCTCTCTCTCCCCTTCTCCTCCTCCTGAGCTCCTCTCTCTCTCTCTCCTCTCTCTCTCTTCTCTCCCTCTCACTCTCTTTCCTGATTTAACAAATTTTATTTAAATGAAAAATATTTTAGGAAAAAAAATTTTCATTTACCTTCAGATAACATCTCCGGCTCTGGCCTTTATCATCGCAACCCTTTGGCGGAAATCTCTTTTGGGCTCGATGTTATATTTCCAATCAAGCAATAATTCGTGCAACGAAAATAGAGAAAGTAATAACTTCATAGTTTCATCTACAAAAAAGAATCAATGTGAATTTCTTTTAATGTGTGTATTTAAAGCATAAAATATTTTCATGCATAATACTTTTTGTATGAAAATTTCTTCTCACATTCGATTTACAACCTCGTCAGAAATAACTTCGTCATAACATAATTTTTTTAAAAAAGCAAAGTTTCATTCTTCCCATTTTGGGGTATTTTATATAAGCAAAGGAATCGTAATAGAGTAGCTGGTAAACAACGATTCCCGCGTTTATTAACTGAATTTCTGACCTCACTCGTAGGAAACAATAAAATTTCTCTACAGGCATGTTGCACATTTTTTTTATTCTCAATAAATTTGTTTCTTATTATTCATATCAAAATAATTATCGCATACATTTATTTTAATTTCTTCTGTTGTTTTTAAACTTCACCATTTATTCCACTTTATCGTGGGTATACCTCATTATAAAAAGTTTTATTATTATCAGACATATTTCGCCTTCCATGGCAGCCGCATGGACGGCTTTGTTCGTGATATATATCTGAGCTAAATGCGTTGCTCTCACAGTGATATATATCTGAGCTAAATGCGTTGCTCTCACATTAAATTCATTTAAACTTCCACTAATTTTGATATTCATTAAATCTTAAGTGTTAGAATCAATTACATCGTAAATCATACCGCTAATAATATCTAGATAATAAAAACCATCTTCTCTTTCCGACTCTGAAATAAATAATTTTATTTTTTCTTATAATAAATTCTTTTAGAATTTTACAGGATTAATAGTATTTTCAGTCGGTATTATCGACTTTACATGCTTTATCATAAAAAAATCTCTTCTTTTATGTATAAGAAATTTAAAATTAAAAAAAGGATAGATCCTTTTCTTAATTATAATTAAACCTACTAACTCGTAAACAAATTTTTCGTAATTATTATTATTATTATTATTATAATTATTATAATTATTATAATTATTATAATTTATTATAATTTATTATATTATAATTATTATAATTTTTATAATTATTATAATTATTTATAATTATTATAATTATTATAATTATTTATAATTATTTTATAATTATTATAATATATAATTATTATTATATTATCATAAATTATTATAATTATTATAATTATTATAATTATTATAATTATTATAATTATCATAATTATTATAATTATTATAATTATTATAATTATTATAATTATTATAATTATTATTATTATTATTATATTAATTATTATTATATTATTATTATTATTATTATTATATTATATTATTATTATATTATTTATTATTTATTATTTTATTATTATTATTATATTATTATTATTATTATTATTATTATTGATTATTATTATCTATTATTATTATTATTATTATTAATTATTTTATTATTATTATTATTTTTATTTATTATTATTTTTTTTTATATTAATTATATTATTATTATTATTATTATTATTATTATTATTATTATTATTATTATTATTATTATTATTATTATTATTATTATTATTATTATTATTATTATTATTATTATATTATTATTATTTATTATTATTATTATTATTATTATTATTTTATTTTTATTTATTATTATTTTATTATTTATGTTATATTTTATTATTATAATTATTAAACAAATGATTGGTATTTTTATATTATTATTATTATTATTATTATTATTATTATTATTATTATTATTATTATTATGCATAAGGACTGGAGAAGCTGCTGTTCCTAATTTCCTTTCATTGTATTGAGTCACAAGATCAGAGCAGGTTGTTCTCTCTCTGTTATCCGAAATGATGGAAATGTTTCTCGCGGATCAGAAAATTAAAGAAGTCTTAATTGCATGTTTATATTTTTTTTGAACTTTTCCTTAATGCCTGAGATTGCGGGTTACTTAATTGAGGGCTTGGTGAATTTCCTTAATGTTTGAAGGCATCTTTGCTGAATCTACTTTTCCGTCTTTGCCACCTCAGGCATTTTTACGGATTTTTGAGCACAGGTTGGTTTTAGGGGTTAGTCGTCAATGGAATACATTTTGAGGGATCTTATACGCCGTATAGAAAGGCCACAATTTTTGAATTATTTTAAGCTTCTAATATTTTCACTTTTTTCGCGTTACTCACTACTCTTTGTTTTTTATTAATTAGGTAATCTTGATTATTCAAGACGAAAAACGAAAATGCTTGAGATTTTGTTTGAGTAACTGTTAATGGTCACCACATTTCTCTTGCTTAGGAACTAGCTTAGACAAAGAAATTAAAAATAGTGATAATTAATTTTATCTCTATTTAGCAATGGTTTGAGGAAAATCGGTTTGACACGTAGAGAATTTCAAAGTTTTTAAATATTTTTCATAATTAATGAATATTTTAGATGTTGTATTTTCATATTTCACGAGCAGAATTAATTGTTTATTTCAAGTACAGTCACTACAAAACCAATTGGATTGGGTCCACTTTGAAATAACCATTCAAATGGTCACTATATGACTCGTTATTCAAACGATAGCGCAAAGCAAGCCTAGTGGAAGAAAATCGTTAT
>JABUQX010044581.1:30000-32500 GCA_015478945.1 Trachelipus rathkii
GAGTCAAAGCAGTCATTCCAATTATAGTAAGCGTAGAAGCGACGCAAGGCCCCCCAATCACCCCGATCAAAAGTGCCAGAAAAAAAACGCATAGGGGCAGGATTGGAGCTGTTGGAGAAGAAAGTATTAATTAAGAGATATTAAGGTGGGTTCAGATTGACCAATAGGGAGCGAAGTAGTGTATTTATAGAGAGAAGGACTAGTCGTGAAAAAACATAGGTTCAAGATTGTGTTCAAGAAAATTGTGTTAGGGCAGATCCGGAATGGTGTAGGTTCTTTGATTAGGTTGCTCCAGATCGTAGAATGCTGAATGATTCGGCTTCCTCCCCACCTAATTCAGTATGAGAGGACCCCCAACCATTCAGTGTTGTGTGCACATTGAAATTCCCTAAATAGAGGACCTCAGTATTTGGATGAGAAGATATAACAGTCTCGGGAAAAGGTTAGTAAGATATTCAAAGAAAGAGTGAAAATCTGTTCTGTTAGGAGAACATAGCAAGCAAGCACAAGATTTATTGTATAGAAGGAAGAAGATTTGAGCCACAGCAGCATCGAAGTTAGGAGATTCGAGATTTCAACGAGACGTGTTACAGGAGTATTTAATGTTTACATAGGCACCACACTCCACCCTTCCAGACGGAAAATTGATGAAATAGTTATAGTGGAAACATTAAAATCGAGTTAGAGGATGAATTTCTTAGCCATCTGAGTCTCAGGACAAGAGCAAAAGGTTAGGAATAGTTAGAGTTAGATAGGTGATATTTCCACAGAGGCAAAGTTAGAGTTTAGGCCGCAGATGTTGGTAAAGTTAATGTAAAGCCCGCGCCCTCGCAAACCTGCCATCTTTCACACACACACACACACTCGACATACACACACGCGCAAATAAGAACAAACAAGAACAAAAGGAGAAAACGGAATAAAAAAAAATAAAAAAATTTAACACAAAGTATAAATTATAACTTAAAAAATTTAAGTACAAAATAAATATTGATTCCAACTATTACACAATTGAAAAAAAATTAAAACTAAAACTTATAACTTTACTACACTCGGGTAAAATATTAAAATTTGTTAGAACCCAAAACTAAAAAAATAAAAAAATAAAAATTTAAAACTAAGACTTATCTTTTAAAACGTCAATCGCAGACCTCGCCGAAACGAATAAATGATGACAATTACTAGATAAAATTTAATAAGCTTTCAATTAAAACAAAATGATTGATAAAATACACATACACTTTCACTATACACATCACAACATAATAATAACGAATAAATGATGACAATTACTAGATAAAATTTAATAAAGCTTTCAATTAAAACAAAATGATTGATAAAATACACATACACTTTCACTATACACATCACAACATAATAATAACGATAAATAAAATAAAGATAAACATTCGACAAGGAGCACTTTTAAAAACACGTCCACACTTCACAAGATTAAAACACAATATACATTATATTCACGTACTTTCGTGAAATTTTTTTTGAAATATCTTGAAAAATGATACTTTTATGAGCTTTTTAGTGAAACAAGTAAGAAATTCAGAACTTGGGGCTCCCCCCCCAAAAAAAAAAAAAATTTCAAACGGCTTATCAGATTTCTTTCAAATTTTCAAGATTAATATATTAAAGTTACACTTCAAAAAAACCCAATTTCTCTTTAAGATTAAACGAAAACGTGAAATTTTATACAGAGACTCCTTAAAATACATATTATTGAATGGGAATCATTTGTAGGTCCATAAAAAGGAAAACTCAACATGGGACAATTGATAAAGCAGTAACAGGTGCGAGAAGAAGGACGCAAGAAAAATTTGAAAGATTAAATATTGAATCCATTGTTAGTCAGTCTAGGAAGGGGTACGGGTTGTAGCAGTAGCATTGGAAGTACCCCAGGATTAAACTTTGATGTTTTGGAAGAAGAGACATTTAATTCGATACAGTGGTTAATTTGTTTCTTGCATGCAAATGAATTTCCATTCAAACACACATATTTGAGGCAACTGTGGATAAACATCAGGAAAATAAAAACTTCTAAGGGTACCATTGGAAATAAAATTGAAGAAGATGTAAATAAGCTGGAGATAGTTGATTTTGAACTTGTAAACAGCAACCTTGAAAAGATCCCCGAAGATATCGTTAAGCAAATTAGCACTGACAAAAAATATTTGTATGAAATGTGTATTAGTATAAAATCAGGGAATATATCGCCATCATTAGCCAAGAAATCTCCAGGCACCCTTCGTCATACCAGATGACTAACAAAGGCAAACAGGATTTTACGGTTATACGTTTCTATAAAATATCCAAGCAAATTTTATCGAATTCTAATAAATATAATAATGAAAGTTTACGCAATAGGATGCATAAATTTATGCATGTTAAGCAATTTACCCCCAGTCTTATGGAGAGAAGGTTAATGATGATAACGATATATATATATTTTTTTTTTTCATATATATATATATATATATATATATATATA
>JABUQX010044582.1:0-42500 GCA_015478945.1 Trachelipus rathkii
TTTTTCAAATTTTAACTTTACCTTCAGACTTATTAAACGGTACAGGAATAAACGTCACTATAGACAAATTATACGCCCACGATAGTTCATGCCCTGAAAATATTGCCGTTTGATCGTTCAAGGTCGTTTTTATGGTAATCGAAATCGAGAAACGTCATTATATTAAAGTGACGCCGTAGAGGAAACCCGACGCGATTGATCCCCTCCGAGGATCGTCTTGGTAATTACGAAACGTCACAATCGTATTTTGAGGAAAAAAACGAAAACTTCGAGAAAGTTATAATGAAAATTAGGAAAAATTAAGAACATAGAACATAGCAAAAATAAACAATTAATACCTGAATATCAATTCTTAATATAATTATCACCATCTCCCGAAAAGTAAAGAGTAATGTTATTTCTGCCCCGAGTGAAACGCGTAGGAGGGTACCTTAAAAAGATTTTTTTTAACGTTAATTATTTAAAGTGTAGCAAATAATCGCTCAAAGCCTATGCGTTGTGCTTGTTTTTTTTAATTATTTTTTCTTTAAATTACCTAAAAAAATTTTTTCTAGGGAGACTAAAATTAAAAAAAATACTAAAATAAAAGTATACTTGCCCTCCAAAAAGAAACTCGTTGAACTATCGTGCGATTAATTATTATTATAGTGATTTTTATTCTGTACCGTTTAAAATTAAAAGTCGAAGGTCTAAGTTAAAATTTGAAAAAAAATTAATATTTTTCCGCAGGTCCGACTTTTGGGAGCGATTTTGAATTAGACCTTTTGAGTTATAACGGTTCCGATGAAATCACTATTTGAACTATTATTACGCTTAACGATGTTTATTTCGTAAAAAAATGGAATCTAGAAGCGTAGAGTATTTAATTTTTGGGCTTTACGAAAAGTCACTATACTGACGACGACGTTTTCCGAGGTAAATAGGGCGTCGTGCATATATTTGAATTTGTTTTAACTTTAGTTACCTCTATAAATTATTTATCGTAGGAAAATGGAATTTAAGGGAGACTAAGGCTATCAAAAAAATATTATACATAAATAAATATAGTATGTGAATGAACTGATTATTAAATCAAATTCTTTAAAGACTTAGATTCCCGTAATTATTTTTTTTTTGTTTCTCTCGCGGAAAAAAAAACTCGCTTAAGGAACAAAAAATTTAAATTTTCCTACCATCTTCCGAAAAAAAAGTAGAGAGTGACGTTATTTCACGTCCTCGTCATTTAGCGACGTTTCGTAAAAGCCCAAAATAAATGACTCTACGCGTTTAGAATCAATTTTTTACTCTTAGAACGTCGTTAAGCGTAATAATAGTTCCAATAGTGACGTTTCGTCGGAACCGTTTATAACCTCAAAAGGTCTAAATCAAAATCGCTCTCCAAAAAGTCGACCTCGGGAAAAATAGATTTTTTTTTTTCAAATTTTAACTTATACCTTCGACCTATAAACGGTACAGAATAAACGTCACTATAATCATAATTAATACGCCCAACGATAGTTCATCCCTGAAAATATTGCGTTTGGTCGTTTGAGGTCGTTTTATGGTAATCGAGAAACGTCATTTATTTTATAGTGACGCCGTAGAGGAAAACCCGCGCCAGCGATTGATCCCTCCGAGGATGGTCTTCGGTAATTACGAAAACGTCTACGTATTTTGAGGACTAAAAAACGAAACGTCAAGGATAAAGTTATGAATGAACATTAGGAAAATTAAGAACATTAGAAAAAATAAACATATTAAATGGATATGTGAAACCTGAATATCAACTCTTAATATAAATGATCACGACGGTACAAGGAAATGCTTTAAAGTCCCCATTACGCCTTCGGATCGTGGAAACAAAATAACGTAACTGATTTACTTCTCTGGGAGATTTGCAAAACAAATTTTTCGTTCCTTACGCGAGGATTAGAATTTGACCATATAATTTATATATACGGAGCTTGATTATTTTCTTTTAAAATTTATAGTCTCCCCTTAAATTCATTTTTTTTTCTATGAAAAATAATTTATAGAGGTAACTAAACAAAAATTAAATTATAAAAACTACGCACGGGCAAGATTTCCTATTAGCTTTGAGCGATTTTTTGCTACGCTTTAAAAATTTAACGTAAAAAAAAATTTAAGGTACCCTCCTACGGTTCACTCGGGGCACGAAATAACGTTTCTCTTTACTTTCGGGAGATGGTGCAAAATCAAGTTTTTTGTTCCTTAAGCGAGTTCTTTCCCAAGAGAAACCAAAAAAAAAAAATAATCTAAGCCTGTAAAGAATTGCTAATAATAAGTTATTCACATATTGGATATTTATTTTTTCTTCGTTCTTAATTTTTCTTAAATTCTTAATTATTTATCATGATCTGTACTATATTTATTTATATTAATTTTTTTCTATAGTTTAGTCTCCCTTAAATTTCGTTTTCTACCATAAATATTTTTTAGAGGTAATTAAATTAAAAAAATCATAAAAAAATATATTGCACGACGCCCGTTACCTCGGAAACGTCCCTGCCATATAAGTGACGTTTCGTAAAAAGCCCAAAATAAATGACTCTACGCGTTTAGGATCCATTTTTTACTCTTAGAACGTCGTTAAGCGTAATAATAGTTCCAATAGTGACGTTTCGTCGGAACCGTTTAGAACTCAAAAGGTATAAATCAAAATTTCTCTCCAAAAAGTCGACCTCGGGAAAAATTGAATTTTTTTTTTTCAAATTTTAGCTTATACCTTCGACTTATAAACGGTACAGAATAAACGTCACTACAATAATAATTAATACGCTTAACGATAGTTCATCCCTGAAAATATTGCCATTTGATCGTTCGAGGACGTTTTTAGGGTAATCGAGAAACGTCATTATATTATAGTGACGCCGTAGAGGAAACCTGGCCTCGATTGATCCCCTCCGAGGATCGTCTCGGTAATTACGAAACGTCACTATCGTATTTTGAGGAAAAAAAACGAAAAGTTCACGGATAAAGTTTGAAAATTAGGAAAAATTAAGAACATAGAAAAAATAAACAATTAATGATAAGTGAATACCTGAATATCAATTCTTAATATAAATATCGACGTAAAGAAATCTTAAAGGTCCCCACTTACGCTTCGATCGTGGTACAAAATAACGTAACTTTTTACTTCTCGGGAGATGTTGCAAAATAAATTTTTCGTTCCTTAAGCGAGTTTTTTTTTCGAGGGCAAGTGTACTTTATATATATTATTATTTTTTTTAATTTAGTCTCCCTTAAATTCAGTTTTCTATGAAAAATAATTTTTAGAGGTAACTAAACAAAAATAATTATAAAACTACGCCAAGACCCCCATTTCCTATAGGCTTTGAGCGATTTTTTGCTACACTTTAAAAATTAACGTAAAAAAATATTAAAGGTACCCTCCTACGGTTCACTCGGGGCACGAAATAACGTTACTCTCTACTTTTCGGGAGATGGTGCAAAATAAATTTTTTGTTCCTTAAGCGAGTTTTTTTTTCCGAGGGAGAGAAACCAAAAAAAAATAATTAATTATCGGATCTCAGCCTGTAAAAGAATTGCTAATAATAAGTTATTCACATATTGGATATTTATTTTTCTTCGTTCTTAATTTTCTTAAAAGTATAAAAAATTTATCATAATCTATACTATATTTATTTATAATTAATTTTTTTTATATGTTTAGTCTCCCTTGACATTCCATTTTCCTTCGAACAAAAAATTTAGCTTTAACTTAAATTAAAAAAATAATAAAATATTGCACGACGCCCATTTACCTCGGAAACGTTCTCGTCATATAGTGACGTTTCGTAAAAGACCAAAATAAATCACTCTACGCGTTTAGAATCCATTTTTTACGCTCTAAATTTCTTTACGTCGATATTTATATTCCATAGTGACGTTCAACAGAACCGTTTATAAACTCAAAAGGTTTAAATCAAAATCGCCCTCCAAAAATCGACCTCGGGAAAAATAGATAATTTTTTTTTTCAAATTTTAACTTATATAACTTCGACTTAATAGAATCGGTACAGAAGTAAACGTTCACAGTATATCATAATGTAATACGCCCAACGATATTCATTCTAGAAATATTGCCGTTTGAATCGTTCGAGGTCGTTTTTATGTTAATCGAGAAACGTCATTATCTTATAGTGACGCCGTAGAGGAAACCCGGCCGCGATTGATCCCCTCCGAGGATCGGCTCGGAAATTACGAAACGTCACTATCGTATTTTGAGGAAAAAAAAACGAAAAGTTCATGGATAAAGTTATGATGAAAATTAGGTAAAATATAAGAACAATAGAAAAAAACAGACATATGATAATGTGAATACCTGAATATCAATTCTTAAATATATAAATATCTACGTAAAGAAATCTTAAAGGCCCCCACTTAACGCTTCGATCGGGGCCCAAAATAACGTAACTTTTTACTTCTCGGGAGGAAGTGCAAAAAAAATTTCGTTTTGTTAAGCGAAGTTTTTTTCGAGGGCAAGTTATCTTTATATATATTATGTATTTTTTTTTAATTTAGTATCCTTAACTAACTTCATTTTCTATTGAAAAATTAATTTTTAGAGTAACTAAACCAAATTGAATTATAAAAACTACGCAACGACATAGGCTTGACGATTTTTGCTAAACCTTTAAAATTAACGTAAAAAATATTAAAGGTACCCCTCCTACGGTTCACTCGGGGAACGAAATACGTTACTCTCTACTTTTCGGGAGATTGTGCAAAATAAATTTTTTGTTCCCTTAAGCGAGTTTCATTCCCGAAGAGAAACCATAAAAAATAAATAATTACGGAATCTAAGCCTGTAAAAAATTGCTTATAATAAGTTATTCAAAAATATTGATATTTATTTTTCTTCGTCTTAATTTTTTCTGAAAATTCTTAATTATTTATCATGATCTGTCTATATTTATTTATTTAATTTTTCTATATTTAGTCTCCCTTAAATTCCCGTTTTCTACGATAAATAATTTATAGAGATAAAGTAAATTAAAAAAAATAATAAAAAAAATAATTGCACGACGCCATTTTACCTCGAAAACGTCCTCGTCATATAGTGAGTTTCGTAAAAAGCCCAAAATATAAATGACTCTACGCGTTTAGAATACATTTTTTACTCCTAGAACGTCGAAGGTCCCGTAATAATAGTTCCAATAGTGACGTTTCCGTGCGCGGAACCGTTTATGAACTCAAAAGGTATAAATCAAAATCTCTCTCCAAAAAGTTGACCTCGGGAAACAATTGGAAATTTTTTTTTTTCAAATTTTAACTTATACCTTCGACTTATAACGGTACAGAATAAACGTCACATAATCCATAATTAATAAGCTTAAACGATAGTTTCATCCTGAAGAATATTGCCGTTTGACGCGTTGAGGTCGTTTTTTTATGGTAACATCGAGAAACTCTTATTTTTATAGTGACGCCGTAGAACGGGAACCCGGCCAGGCATTGATCCCCTCCCGGATGATCGTCCTTCGGTAAGACTACGAAACGTCACTATCCGTATTTTGAGGAATAAAAAAACGCAAAAGTTCCACGGATAAAGTGTATGAAATGAAAATATGAAAAATTAAAACATAGAAAAAAATAAACAATAAATGAATGTGAAATACCTGAATATCATTCTTAAATATAAATATCCGACTGTAAAGAAATCTTAAGAGTCCCCACTTACCTTCGATCGGGGCAACAAAATAACGTAACTTTTTACTCTCGGGAGATGTTGCAAAATAAGTTTTTCGTTCCTTAAGCGAGTTTTTTGTGAGGCGAGTGTGCTTTATAATATATATTAATTATTTTTTTTAAAATTAGTCTCCCCTAAAATTCAGTTTTCTATGAAAAATAATTTTTAGAAGGTAACTAAACAAAAATTAATTATAATAAACTACGCCACGACCCCCATTTCTAATAGTTTTTTGAACATTTTGCCTACACATTAAAAATAACTGTAAAAAAAATATTAAGGTACCCTCCTACGGTTCACGTTGGGGGCAACGAAATAAAGTTACTCCTCACTTTTCGGCGAGCTGGTGCAAAATAAATATCTTTTGTTCCCTAGCGTTTTTTTTCCACTAAGAGAAACCAAAAAAAAAAAAAATTAATTACGGAATCTAAGCCTGTAAAGAGAATTGCTAATAATAAGTTATTCACATATTGGATATTTATTTTTTTTCTTCGTTCTTTTTTTTTAATTCTAATTATTTATCATGATCTATACCAGTGGTTCTCAAACTGTGGTGACTCGTCACATTGGGTGGCCGCAGCTTCCCCTCAAGGGGTGACGCTGATAAGTTTTGAACATTTTCCATAATTGTAATTCAGTTGTTCATTTAAAAAATTTTAAACGATTTTGAAATATTTCCAACTTTGTTAAGAAAATTTTAGTTATGTTTTAATTATATATTTTATATATTCCAGAGGCAAATCCTGCAGAATAGCTTTGGCATGCTGTGAATGCAAAATATGGAATTTATAATTTAATGAATAGACCTTATTTTAAATAAATTGGAAGACTTGTCTTTAGAATCTAACAATGGGGTGGACTTCGGCAACTTTGAAATTAGTCAAGGGTGCGCGAATGCCGAAAAAAGTTTGAAGAACCACTGATCAATTACTATATTTATTTATATTAATATTTTTTTTTATAGTTAGTCTCCTTAACTTCCATTTTCTACGTTAAATAATTTTTAGAGGTAACTAAATTAAAAAAAAATATAAAAAAATAATTGCACGACGCCCATTTACCTCGGAAACGTCCTCGGCCTATAGTGACGTTTCCTAAAAAGCCAAAAATAAATGACTCTACGCTTTTAGAATCCATTTTTTCTACGCTTAAAACGTCGTTAGGCTTGATAATAGTTCCTAGTGACGTTTCATCGGAACCGTTTTTAACTCAAAGGTCTAAATTAAAATCGCTCTCCAAAAGTCGACCTCGGGAAAAATAGAAATTTTTTTTTGTTCAAATTTTAAACTTAGACCTTTGACTTAGTAATGGTACAGATCATAAAGCGTCACTAAAGAATAATAATTAAACGTTTATCGATAGTTCATGCCTGAAAATATGCCGTTTTGATCCTTTCGAGGTCGTTTTATGTAATCGTGAAACGTCATTATATTATAGTGACGCCGTAGAAGGAAACCCGGCCTCGATTGATCCCCTCCGAGGATCGTCTCGGTAATTACGAAACGTCACTATCGTATTTTGAGGAAAAAACGAAAAGTTCACGGATTAAGTTATGATGAAAATTAGGAAAAATTAAGAACATAGAAAAAATAAACAATTGATGATAAGTGAATACCTGAATATCAATTCTTAATATAAATATCGACGTAAAGAAATCTTAAAGGTCCCCACTTACGCTTCGATCGGGGCACAAAATAACGTAACTTTTTACTTCTCGGGAGATGTTGCAAAATAAATTTTTCGTTCTTTAAGCGAGTTTCTTTTTGGAGGGCAAGTGTACTTTATCTATATCCTATTAATTTTAAACATGCCATTTTTGCGAGCCGACTTTGTCTCCACTTTGTGCGGTGGTCTTTACGACCAAAAAACAGATGTTTAAATTTTCTAGGGGCCAATGCGCGGGCTTGCCCGCGCTCAGCGAACAAGCTTGCTCCGCTAGGAGCAAGAGATGCGTAGCATCGTTGCTTGTATATATTATTATTTTTTTTAATTTAGTCTCCTTTAAATTCAGTTTTCTATGAAAAATAATTTTTAGAGGTAACTAAACAAAATATAATTAAAAAAACAACGCAGGACGCCCATTTTCTATAGGCTTTGAGCGTTTTTTTGCCACACTTTAAAAATTAACCTAAAAAATTTTTAAAGGTACCTTCCTACGGTTCACTCGGGCACGAAATAACGTTACTCTCTACTTTTCGGGAGATGGTGCAAAATAAATTTTTTGTTCCTTAAGCGAGTTTTTTTCCCGAGAGAAACCAAAAAAAAATAAATAATTACGGAATCTAAGTCTGTAAAGAATTGATAATAATCAGTCATAATGGATATTTATTTTTTTTCTTCGCTCTTAATTTTTCTTAAAGTCATAATTATTTATCATCATCTATACTATATTTATTTATATTAATATTTTTTTATAGTTTAGTCTCCCTTAAATTCTATTTTCTACGATAAATAGTTTTTAGAGGTAACTAAATTAAAAAAAAAAGATAAAAAATATTGCACGACGCCCATTAACCTCGGAAACGTCGTCGTCATATAGTGGCGTTTCGTAAAAGCCCAAAATAAATGACAACGCGTTTAGAATCCATTTTTTACGCTTAGAACATCGTTAAGCGTATTAATCTTTCCAATAGTGACTAAATGTGGATGTGAGATGCTTAGACGCCTCTCGTTAGGTTGTCAGGTTCGCACGAAATAACCTTACTTTATATTTTTCGGGAGATTGAGCAAAATAAAATTTTTGTTCCTTAAGCGAGTTATTTTCAAATGAAATAAAATAAAAAATATTACGGAGTCTAGGACATCGCGAAGACCCATAAGGTTAAACGTTTCGTGACGATGTAATAGATCAAAACTGCGGTCGCTTGCGTCGATCAGTTTTCGAAATGGCTTTTGTCTCGGTTATTACGAAACGTCACTATCGTATTTTGAGGAAAAAAAAGGAAAGTTTACGGATAAAGTTCGGTTTATATATTCAAAACTGTAAAACCTAGCAGGTTGAAATTATAAATTACTGTGATCCTTAATACGTTGTACTATTTGTATCTCTTTGGTTATTCTAAGTATGTATATCATATAATTTTTTTTCTTTGTTCTTACTTTTATTTATATAATTATTTTTTTTCTTCGTTCTTATTTTTTTTAAAGTCTTGATCGATTTTCATCATCATTTATATAAAAAAATCGCTTAAAGCCTATACCTTTATCAGTGAACGTTTCGTTTTTTTCCTCAAAATACGATAGTGACGTTTCGTAATGACCGAGACGACCCTCGGAGGGGATAAATCGAGGCCGGGTTCAATCGAGGCGTCACTATATTATCATGACGTTTCTGAACTTCCCTAAAAATGCGCTCAAGCGATCAAACGGCAATATTTTCACGCACGAACTATCGATAAGCGTAATAAGTGAATTGAAGTATTATCTATAAATTCTATATAATTATTTTTTTTCTTCGTTCTTAATTTTTTTTATCTATCTATCTATCTATCTATCTATCTATCTATCTATCTATCTATCTATCTATCTATCTATCTATCTATCTATCTATCTATCTATCTATCTATCTATCTATCTATCTATCTATCTATCTATCTATCTATCTATCTATCTATCTATCTATATATCTATTTCTATCTATCTATCTATCTAACTATCTATCTATCTATCTATTTATCAATCTGTCGTTCTCTCTGTCTATCTATCTATCTATCTATCTATCTATCTATCTATCTATCTATCTTATATAATAATATATATATATATATATATCTATAATATATAAGATATATATATTATATATATATACTATATATATATATATATATATATATTATAGTATATCAAATTATCTATCTATCTAACAGTCCATCTGAATCGGGCGTGAGCCCTGCGCCGAAGGCGCTCAAGGACAAGCCCTATTAAGGTTTGTGCTTGTATATTTAGAATTTAATTTGCTCGTAAGCGATATTTGATTAAATAAAATTATTTTCATTTTTATTTATTCAATTTTTGCTTGATAACGAAAAAAATCAATATATATAATATTTCGAAATTAATTTGTAGCGTAAGCGGTATTTGATTAAATAAAAATTATTTTTGTTTTTTTTAAAATACATTTTGCTTGAATAATTCAAAAAAAATAATATTTAATATATTTAGAATTTAATTTGTCACATAGCGATATTTGCATTAATAAAATTATTTTCGTTTTTGTAAAATACTTTTTGCTTGATAAACAAAAAAAATCAATATTTAATATATTTCGAATTTAAATTGTCGCGTAAGCGATATTTGATTAAATAAAATTATTTTTTTTTTTTTTAAATATATTTTGCCAAAAAAAAATTAATATTTAATATATTTAGAATTTAATTTGTCACGTAAGCGATATTTGATTAAATAATATTATTTTTGTTTTTGTTAAAATACTTTTTGCCTAGTAATCATTAAAAATCAATCTGACGCAACAATCTTCACCTATAAATAATAGAGGTTTTGCAGGTAGATTATCATAGTTAATTTAGAAGTGAAACGAGGCACCTTTCAGACGACAACACGACCAAACACAAAGGTAACATTTTAATAATATTCTGTGTGAAAAGTTTTAACTTTCTCATCCGCATGATCTACACCATATCTTAAATTTTTCGTTATATCCTACTATTAGAAATTTAGGGTTGAATTTCCACATACGCTAACAAATTTCGGGTTAGGAGTCTATAATTGTTATCGTTTTTTAAGTTAAAGGTCGATATTTAGGAAACTTATATACCGCACTTGTGCCAGTTTTTGTGCGCTACTTACGCGTAAATTTTCTTTGAAGTTGAGCTTGGAATGCGCGTAAAGATCGCCCATGTGGTTAATACCGTCGAGAACCCGGGTGACAGTTAGCGCTTGACAATCGTTAGACGGGTGAAAAATCTAGGTTCACAAACCCGATATAGGGAAAGTAAAAAAAAATTCAATTTTTTTATGAATTTCTTTGCCAGAAGGTAGCGCTCTGTAAATGGATCGAGATCATTCCACAATCTATCTAAAATATTAGAGAAAATGCATTTATATTCATTGAAGGGGCAATTAGTCTACGTAGATTCTCTCGCTGAGTTCAAAGTTTGCGTTTTTTTAAGATATCTTATAAATTGAATTTTTTTATATATTAAAAAAATGTGAGAGAATGGAAATTCGGGGTGTCGGAATGTTCTAACCTTCGAGAACCCCGGATGATCTTAGATCGCAGACATTACTTATATGTGCCGCGCTCTGCTTATCTGCTCTTTTCGGTATCTAAACGACCGATTTAACATTCCTGAACAATATCCTAAATTACTCAGGAATTTCTCGCTAAGGTAGCCCTCTATAAATAGATCGAGCGCGTTAAACGATGGGCTGACATACCGATATTAACTCGACAGAGGTAAGAGATAGATACTTTTATTCTTCATATTTGGGATTAGCGTGTGCAAATTATTAGGTGAGCGGAAAATCTTAGCCCACAATCCAAGTAAGAGCAAAGTAAGAAAACTTTAATTTTTTTGATAAAATTAATATCGTAAGGAAAATTTTTATAAATGGTATCTAAAATATTAAATAAAAAAAGGCATTTACATTCATTAAAGGGACAAATAATCAAGGTAGATTCTCTCGCTGAATTCAAATGTGGTGTTTATTTCAAGGTATCGTGTAAATGGAAGGAGTTTTTTTTATCTTAAATTTGAGAGAATGGAAATTCGGGGTGTCGTATTGAGCTAACCTTCGAGAACCCCCAATGATCTTAGATCACAGACATTACTTATATGCGCCCGCGCTTCGCATGACCGCTCTTTTTGCAACTGAGACAACCGATTTTTCATTCATGAAAAATATCCTAAATATCTTTGTAAGTAGTTGGGGCGCGTTAAACGGTGGGCCGACACACCGATATATTCAAAATATATTTTAAAAGTTTAATTTCTTTTTCATTAATAAGCAAAAAAATTTAAACAAAAGAAATATATTCCATTTATTTGTATTTAGCTTAGTTGACAAATTAAATCTCTTTACGCTTGACCTATTAAGAAATTAACATTCACGGCACAATAGGCTGAAGTACATATGAATTTCTCGCATAGGGAGCGACGAAATGACAGTCTCACGTTTTTTTAATCTTTTTTTGTTTTGTTTTTTTGTTTTTAGGAAAATATTTTACTTCAGTTACCTCTAAAAAATATTTATCATAGAAAATTGGTTTTAAGGGAGACTAATTTATAAAAAAAAATAATATAATAGTCTATAGGGAATTGATATATAATATTATAATTCTTATTTTGTTTTATTATCAAGCGAAACAAATTAAATAAAAGAAATATTTTCCGATTTAATAATATTTGGCCTAGTTTGCAAATTAAATTTAAAATATATTTTAGAAGTTTGATTTTTTTATTATGATAAGAAATTAACCACAATAGACTCAAGCACATGAATTTCTCGCATAGATAGCGCATTTAAAACTGCCCAAGAGCGCTAAATATGGGTAGGGCAGCACCAACCTTTTTACTTGAAAATTACACGAAGAAACATCGATAAGCAAAATTTAAATCGAAGAACGAATATCCTCCTTTTTTATATATCTTTTTTTAAACTTTTATAAAAAAGGAGGATATTCGTTCTTCGATTTAAATTATTATGATTTTTTTACGTTATTTTTAAGTGTACCATAGTATCTTAATGTTTTTTTTATAAATGAACTCGAGGCACTGATAACGACCCTTCCCCCATTTATCCTTTTTACACTTTACAAAGAATTTGGGTTTTCAGAAAACGCGCGCATCCTACCATTCTGAGATAAAATATTAAATGCAAAAGAATAACAAATTTTAAAAACTGTTATGATAAATTAATAAAAATCCAAAGATAATAAATAAAAATAAAAATTTTTGAATTTTATATTTTTAAATGGAAAAGAAAGGAGCTACAACAAGTTGTGTAAACCCGCTGCAACGGAAAAAAGGAGATACTACAAAAAGAATATACGTCAAATTTAAAAAGGCGAGATTATGTCGAGGCGCGTTCCACATTTTTTGAGAAACTGATAGTTAAACCCGTTGACGTTTCTAAGGAGACGTTCTATAATTCTGAGAAACATGAACGAGAATGAACGCGTAGTTAAAAAAGAGCGCGCATCTTACCTATTTAACACGATGCTGATTATAAAACGGACCAATTCCGAAGAACGTGAACGAACGCGTATTTCGAAAAACGTGCTTCTATTTCATTAAGCGCGAAGATTATAAAAAGGGCGACTTCCGAAGAACAGGAACGAACGTATATTTACAAAACGAGCTATATTTTTACTTTTTTATTACATTATAATTTAACAAGCGATGCTGCTCGATATCGCTTGGAGATGACTATAAAAGCGGGCGAACTCTGAAGAGTACGAGATACGTAGGCCTTACGTTAAACAAAAGGGCCGAAAGACGCGTATTGTGAGAAAGAGTCGCAAAATCCTGGAAATAAAATGGCGTCTTTAAAAATAAATATACAAAAATATTGATAGATAAATTAAATAGATTTGCCTAGCTCGAACTACGACGGCTCACGAATTAAAAAAATGCGTATCATTTTTTTTATAAAACAAATAACTATCCATTCATGCGACGCGAAAATAATTGTCTCATAAAAAAAATAAACGAAAATTAAAATATATATATATACTAATAAATTTTTTATTTTTTATCAGGAGAGTTGACTATAAAAAGGGGCGAACTCTGAAGAGTAGGAGTCAGTTTATTTTGAAAGTGGAATTGAGCGGACGTGTTTCGCGCTTCTCTCGAGAAAGGCGCTTTCTTCAGAATTACGGCGATTACGCAATATATTTATTAGCTCAGAAAACAAAGCGGGCTTTGGCACTGGGGAAAATCATCGCTGTCTCAGTTGCAGCGATTAACTAAGAACAAGAAAAGCCTCTTTGCGAATTGAAATAATCTTCACGCCAACCGGGTGAGTATTTTGATAATTTTTTCGCTTTAAATTTATTAAATAAAATATAAAAAGTTAATAAAAGCGCTACTCTTTAAAGCGAGAGTTAATGGTTATCTTAGAACGAGCTTCAAACGCATCGTTTCTTTGGCGGATATAAAAAGGACGAACTCGGAAAAGTACGAGTCAGTTTATTTTGAAAGTGGAACTGAGCGGTCATGTTTCGTCCATCTCTCGAGAAACGCGCTCTTTGGCACCCGTGAGTGTTTGAATAATTGTTTCTCTTAAATATTTTCTTACGCGCGATGACTATAATATTGCAAATTATGGCTCTTCCGTAAAAAAATTAAAAAACGGATTTCCATTTAGAACATTTTTCACGGGCTCCCTGTCATCGTACGTCCCCGTCGTGGAGCCCGGGGAAACGACCAACACACGCTCCTCTTTCTTTCCTTCCTTCCCCTAAAGGATCGAATCGAATAGAATAATATAACGCGATTTCGGGCGGTTCGCTTACGTATCGCCTGAAGGAAAAAGTTTCATACGACGCGACGTACATTGACGCATCTCGGTGAAGATTCGCGCGCGCGTTTGTTTGCTTACCGAGATGCGTTATACGTAATAGACGACCGAGTCTACGCGTTTTTTATATTTATTTTTTTTATGCGACCGAGAACGAATCGATCGATCGAGGTCGGTTCTCCGGTTCCTTTACGCGATCGTTCGTCGATCGTTTCGTTAATCGCGCCTATATTCTTCTATTCGATTCGTTACTTACTTTTCCCGCACAACGCGAACACCGAAGGAGGGAAGGGATCGAAGGTAGCTAAAGCGATGACGAAGCGTCGTATACGACCCCGGCTAGTTATTACGTTCTCGGTAAAAAGGGGACGCCCTTTTTACGAAGAAGAATAACGGCCGGCCGGTAAACGCGTTTTTTTTTAACGTTAAAGGACCGACCGACGAACTTTCTTTCCGGATAAGAAGGGTGTTCGGGTTTTCGGAAAGAAATGTCGCGGTTGGTCTGGTCGGTTCGCTCTATTTTATTAACATTAATCCGAGCGAGAGAGTTTGGAGTTTTTTTTTTAGGGTACCGGTACCTCGGAAAAAGGTGGCCGGCCGGCCGGCAGGCAGTTTTTACTTTTTTTTCGTCCGTTCCATTCGTTTTTCTGGTTTTTTATTTTTTTTTTGGTTTTAGGTCTGGTGTATTTTTTTACTTTTAAGTCTGGTGTATTTTTTTTTTAAGTTTTAAGTCTGGTGTATTTTTTTTAGTTTTAAGGAATATTTTTTAGTTTTAAGAAATATATTTTAGTTTTAATGAATATTTTTTTAGTTTTAAGGAATATTTTTTTAGTTTTAAGGAATATTTTTTTAGATTTAGGGACTAATACGCGATCTTTCTTCCCGCAGGCACAAAAACACGACCCACACGATAGGTACACGAGCACGTCGCACCACCACTACGCGAAAATATTTTTTCCTCCCTTTCTTTCTTCGTTCTCTCCGACCCCTTCCGCCCTGTATCTACCGAGCTGTATTTCTCTATCGCCTATTTTTTTCGATTCCGGATGACGTTCCGAACCGCGGCGCGGCCTAGACCCGATGATGAGATCTTAAAGACCTTTCGATCTTGGAGGGCGAGCTCCTGCGCTCTGATCTAACGGGGCGTGCCATCACCATCGTTCCCTCGTGTAGTGGAGTCACCAGTTCCGTGAACGGTCCTCGCGCTTGGGCGTGGTGGGTTGAGCGGACGTACCGGCGGTGGATCATCGCTATAGCTCGCCGCCCCGATCAACGGATTCGGAGCGTCAGATGGCGTCTTTTTAACGTAACGAAACGGAGTTAGTTAGTTGTTAGTCGGTTAGTCAGTCAGTCCTCGGATGAGAAGAAGCTTCCGAGGGTGAGAATTCGTCCTAGGCGTCGTTCGAAATAGCGTTAGTTAGTTAGCTAGCTAGCTAGTTAGATCGATTAATCGGCGGATCGAGTAGCTTTTTTTTTTTTTACCTCTAGCCTATCCTATCCGAAGATCCGCGAGCGAGCCCAGGGGTTCGCTCGGACGCAATTTTTCTTCCTCACTCGCTCTTTAAAAGCTTTCTTTCCCTTCTTCTACTGAAATCTATTTTTTTTTCGACCTATACGGTCGCACACGCGCGCACACCTCCACCTTAAACGAAACAGGTTTCGAACGCCGGTCCGGACGGACTTCTCACGGGCTCCCTGTCATCGTACGTCCCCGTCGTGGAGCCCGGGAATGCCTTTCGATCCCTCCACTCCATCCGAAACGAGCGCCACACTCCTCTTTCTTTCCTTCCTTCCCCTAAAGGATCGAATCGAATAGAATAATATAAAGCGATTTCGGGCGGTTCGCTTACGTATCGCGTAAAGGAAAAAGTTTCATCCGACGACCACCGACGCGACGTACATTAACGCATCTCGGTGAAGATTCGCGCGCGCGTTTGTTTGTTTACCGAGATGCGTTATACGTAATAGACGACCGAGTCTACGCGTTTTTTATATTTTATTTTTTTATGCGACCGAGAACGAATCGATCGATCGAGGTCGGTTCTCCGGTTCCTTTACGCGATCGTTCGTCGATCGTTTCGTTAATCGCGCCTATATTCTTCTATTCGATTCGTTACTTACTTTTCCCGCACAACGCGAACACCGAAGGAGGGGAGGGATCGAAGGTAGCTAAAGCGATGACGAAGCGTCGTATACGACCCCGGCTAGTTATTACGTTCTCGCGGTAAAAAGGGGACGCCCTTTTTACGAAGAAGGATAACGGCCGGCCGGTAAACGCGTTTTTTTTTAACGTTAAAGGACCGACCGACGAACTTTCTTTCCGGATAAGAAGGGTGTTCGGGTTTTCGGAAAGAAATGTCGCGGTTGGTCTGGTCGGTTCGCTCTATTTTATTAACATTAATCCGAGCGAGAGAGTTTGGAGTTTTTTTTTAGGGTACCGGTACCTCGGAAAATGGTGGCCGGCCGGCCGGCAGGCAGTTTTTACTTTTTTTTCGTCCGTTCCATTCGTTTTTCTGGTTTTTTATTTTTTTTTTGGTTTTAGGTCTGGTGTATTTTTTTACTTTTAAGTCTGGTGTATTTTTTTTTTAAGTTTTAAGTCTGGTGTATTTTTTTTAGTTTTAAGGAATATTTTTTAGTTTTAAGAAATATATTTTAGTTTTAAGGAATATTTTTTTAGTTTTAAGGAATATTTATTTTAGTTTTAGGGAATATTTTTTTAGATTTAGGGACTAATGCACGATCTTTCTTCCCGCAGGTACAAAAACACGAACCGCACGATAGGTACACGAGCACGTCGCACTACCACTACGCGAAAATATTTTTTCATCCCTTTCTTTCTTCGTTCTCTCCGACCCCTTCCGCCCTGTATCTACCGACCTGTATTTCTCTATCGCCTATTTTTTCGATTCCGGATGACGTTCCGAACCGCGGCGCGGCCTAGACCCGATGATGAGATCTTAAAGACCTTTCGATCTTGGAGGGCGAGCTCCTGCGCTCTGATCTAACGGGGCGTGCCATCACCATCGTTCCCTCGTGTAGTGGAGTCACCAGTTCCGTGAACGGTCCTCGCGCTTGGGCGTGGTGGGTTGAGCGGACGTACCGGCGGTGGATCATCGCTATAGCTCGCCGCCCCGATCAACGGATTCGGAGCGTCAGATGGCGTCTTTTTAACGTAACGAAACGGAGTTAGTTAGTTGTTAGTCGGTTAGTCAGTCAGTCCTCGGATGAGAAGAAGCTTCCGAGGGGTGGAATTCGTCCTAGGCGTCCGTCGAAATAGCGTAGTTAGTTAGCGTGTGGTTTGTTAGTTCGTTTCTTTGCGGGTAGAGTTGGTTTTTTTTTTTTTTTTTTTTTTACCTCTAGCCTATCCTATCCGAAGATCCGCGAGCGAGCCCAGGGGTTCGCTCGGACGCAATTTTTCTTCCTCACTCGCTCTTTAAAAGCTTTCTTTCCCTTCTTCTACTGAAATCTATTTTTTTTTTTCGACCTATACGGTCGCACACGCGCGCACACCTCCACCTTAAACGAAACAGGTTTCGAACGCCGGTCCGGACGGACTTCTCACGGGCTCCCTGTCATCGTACGTCCCCGTCGTGGAGCCCGGGAATGCCTTTCGATCCCTCCACTCCATCCGAAACGACCAACACACGCTCCTCTTTCTTTCCTTCCTTCCCCTAAAGGATCGAATCGAATAGAATAATATAACGCGATTTCGGGCGGTTCGCTTAAGTATCGCGTAAAGGAAAAAGTTTCATCCGACGACCACCGACGCGACGTACATTAACGCATCTCGGTGAAGATTCGCGCGCGCGTTTGTTTGTTTACCGAGATGCGTTATACGTAATAGACGACCGAGTCTACGCGTTTTTTATATTTTATTTTTTTTTATACGACCGAGAACGAATCGATCGATCGAGGTCGGTTCTCCGGTTCCTTTACGCGATCGTTCGTCGATCGTTTCGTTAATCGCGCCTATATTCTTCTATTCGATTCGTTACTTACTTTTCCCGCACAACGCGAACACCGAAGGAGGGGAGGGATCGAAGGTAGCTAAAGCGATGACGAAGCGTCGTATACGACCCCGGCTAGTTATTACGTTCTCGCGGTAAAAAGGGGACGCCCTTTTTACGAAGAAGGATAACGGCCGGCCGGTAAACGCGTTTTTTTTTTTTTAACGTTAAAGGACCGACCGACGAACTTTCTTTCCGGATAAGAAGGGTGTTCGGGTTTTCGGAAAGAAATGTCGCGGTTGGTCTGGTCGGTTCGCTCTATTTTATTAACATTAATCCGAGCGAGAGAGTTTGGAGTTTTTTTTTAGGGTACCGGTACCTCGGAAAAAGGTGGCCGGCCGGCCGGCAGGCAGTTTTTACTTTTTTTTCGTCCGTTCCATTCGTTTTTCTGGTTTTTTATTTTTTTTTTGGTTTTAGGTCTGGTGTATTTTTTTACTTTTAAGTCTGGTGTATTTTTTTTTTAAGTTTTAAGTCTGGTGTATTTTTTTTAGTTTTAAGGAATATTTTTTAGTTTTAAGAAATATATTTTAGTTTTAAGGAATATTTTTTTAGTTTTAAGGAATATTTATTTTAGTTTTAGGGAATATTTTTTTAGATTTAGGGACTAATGCACGATCTTTCTTCCCGCAGGTACAAAAACACGAACCACACGATAGGTACACGATCACGTCGCACCACGCCGAAATATTTTTTCCTCCCTTTCTTTCTTCGTCCTCTCCGACCCCTTCCGCCCTGTATCTACCGAGCTGTATTTCTCTATCGCCTATTTTTTTCGATTCCGGATGACGTTCCGAACCGCGGCGCGGCCTAGACCCGATGATGAGATCTTAAAGACCTTTCGATCTTGGAGGGCGAGCTCCTGCGCTCTGATCTAACGGGGCGTGCCATCACCATCGTTCCCTCGTGTAGTGGAGTCACCAGTTCCGTGAACGGTCCTCGCGCTTGGGCGTGGTGGGTTGAGCGGACGTACCGGCGGTGGATCATCGCTATAGCTCGCCGCCCCGATCAACGGATTCGGAGCGTCAGATGGCGTCTTTTCAACGTAACGAAACGGACTAGTTAGTTGTTAGTCGGTTAGTCAGTCAGTCCTCGGATGAGAAGAAGCTTCCGAGGGTGAGAATTCGTCCTAGGCGTCGTTCGAAATAGCGTTAGTTGGTTGGATGTCTAGCTAGTTGTATTAATCGGCGGATCGAGTAGCTTTTTTTTTTTTTTTTTACCTCTAGCCTATCCTATCCGAAGATCCGCGAGCGAGCCCAGGGGTTCGCTCGGACGCAATTTTTCTTTCTTCCTCACTCGCTCTTTAAAAGCTTTCTTTCCCTTCTTCTACTGAAATCTATTTTTTTTTCGACCCATGCGGTCGCACACGCGCTCACACCCCAACCTCGCACGACTCAGGTTTCGAACGCCGGTCCGGACGGACTTCTCACGGGCTCCCTGTCATCGTACGTCCCCGTCGTGGAGCCCGGGAATGCCTTTCGATCCCTCCACTCCATCCGAAACGAGCGCCACACTCCTCTTTCTTTCCTTCCTTCCCCTAAAGGATCGAATCGAATAGAATAATATAAAGCGATTTCGGGCGGTTCGCTTAAGTATCGCGTAAAGGAAAAAGTTTCATCCGACGACCACCGACGCGACGTACATTAACGCATCTCGGTGAAGATTCGCGCGCGCGTTTGTTTGTTTACCGAGATGCGTTATACGTAATAGACGACCGAGTCTACGCCGTTTTTTATATATTTTATTTTTTTATGCGACCGAGAACGAATCGATCGATCGAGGTCGGTTCTCCGGCTCCTTTACGCGATCGTTCGTCGATCGTTTCGTTAATCGCGCCTATATTCTTCTATTCGATTCGTTACTTACTTTTCCCGCACAACGCGAACACCGAAGGAGGGAAGGGATCGAAGGTAGCTAAAGCGATGACGAAGCGTCGTATACGACCCCGGCTAGTTATTACGTTCTCGCGGTAAAAAGGGGACGCCCTTTTTACGAAGAAGGATAACGGCCGGCCGGTAAACGCGTTTTTTTTTTTTTAACGTTAAAGGACCGACCGACGAACTTTCTTTCCGGATAAGAAGGGTGTTCGGGTTTTCGGAAAGAAATGTCGCGGTTGGTCTGGTCGGTTCGCTCTATTTTATTAACATTAATCCGAGCGAGAGAGTTTGGAGTTTTTTTTTAGGGTACCGGTACCTCGGAAAAAGGTGGCCGGCCGGCCGGCAGGCAGTTTTTACTTTTTTTTCGTCCGTTCCATTCGTTTTTCTGGTTTTTTATTTTTTTTTTGGTTTTAGGTCTGGTGTATTTTTTTACTTTTAAGTCTGGTGTATTTTTTTTTTAAGTTTTAAGTCTGGTGTATTTTTTTTAGTTTTAAGGAATATTTTTTAGTTTTAAGAAATATATTTTAGTTTTAAGGAATATTTTTTTAGTTTTAAGGAATTTTTTTTTTAGTTTTAGGGAATATTTTTTTAGATTTAGGGACTAATGCACGATCTTTCTTCCCGCAGGTACAAAAACACGAACCGCACGATAGGTACACGAGCACGTCGCACTACCACTACGCGAAAATATTTTTTCATCCCTTTCTTTCTTCGTTCTCTCCGACCCCTTCCGCCCTGTATCTACCGACCTGTATTTCTCTATCGCCTATTTTTTCGATTCCGGATGACGTTCCGAACCGCGGCGCGGCCTAGACCCGATGATGAGATCTTAAAGACCTTTCGATCTTGGAGGGCGAGCTCCTGCGCTCTGATCTAACGGGACGTGCCATCACCATCGTTCCCTCGTGTAGTGGAGTCACCAGTTCCGTGAACGGTCCTCGCGCTTGGGCGTGGTGGGTTGAGCGGACGTACCGGCGGTGGATCATCGCTATAGCTCGCCGCCCCGATCAACGGATTCGGAGCGTCAGATGGCGTCTTTTTAACGTAACGAAACGGAGTTAGTTAGTTGTTAGTCGGTTAGTCAGTCAGTCCTCGGATGAGAAGAAGCTTCCGAGGGTGAGAATTCGTCCTAGGCGTCGTTCGAAATAGCGTTAGTTAGTTAGCTAGCTAGCTAGTTAGATCGATTAATCGGCCGGACGAGTACTTTTTTTTTTTTTTTACCTCTAGCCTATCCTATCCGAAGATCCGCGAGCGAGCCCAGGGGTTCGCTCGGACGCAATTTTTCTTTCTTCCTCACTCGCTCTTTAAAAGCTTTCTTTCCCTTCTTCTACTTCTTTAAAATGAAAAAAAAATCTATTTTTTTTTTTCGACCTATACGGTCGCACACGCGCGCACACCTCCACCTTAAACGAAACAGGTTTCGAACGCCGGTCCGGACGGACTTCTCACGGGCTCCCTGTCATCGTACGTCCCCGTCGTGGAGCCCGGGAATGCCTTTCGATCCCTCCACTCCATCCGAAACGAGCGCCACACTCCTCTTTCTTTCCTTCCTTCCCCTAAAGGATCGAATCGAATAGAATAATATAAAGCGATTTCGGGCGGTTCGCTTAAGTATCGCGTAAAGGAAAAAGTTTCATCCGACGACCACCGACGCGACGTACATTAACGCATCTCGGTGAAGATTCGCGCGCGCGTTTGTTTGTTTACCGAGATGCGTTATACGTAATAGACGACCGAGTCTACGCGTTTTTTATATTTATTTTTTTTATGCGACCGAGAACGAATCGATCGATCGAGGTCGGTTCTCCGGTTCCTTTACGCGATCGTTCGTCGATCGTTTCGTTAATCGCGCCTATATTCTTCTATTCGATTCGTTACTTACTTTTCCCGCACAACGCGAACACCGAAGGAGGGGAGGGATCGAAGGTAGCTAAAGCGATGACGAAGCGTCGTATACGACCCCGGCTAGTTATTACGTTCTCGCGGTAAAAAGGGGACGCCCTTTTTACGAAGAAGGATAACGGCCGGCCGGTAAACGCGTTTTTTTTTTTTTAACGTTAAAGGACCGACCGACGAACTTTCTTTCCGGATAAGAAGGGTGTTCGGGTTTTCGGAAAGAAATGTCGCGGTTGGTCTGGTCGGTTCGCTCTATTTTATTAACATTAATCCGAGCGAGAGAGTTTGGAGTTTTTTTTTAGGGTACCGGTACCTCGGAAAAAGGTGGCCGGCCGGCCGGCAGGCAGTTTTTACTTTTTTTTCGTCCGTTCCATTCGTTTTTCTGGTTTTTTATTTTTTTTTTGGTTTTAGGTCTGGTGTATTTTTTCACTTTTAAGTCTGGTGTATTTTTTTTTTAAGTTTTAAGTCTGGTGTATTTTTTTTAGTTTTAAGGAATATTTTTTAGTTTTAAGAAATATATTTTAGTTTTAAGGAATATTTTTTTAGTTTTAAGGAATATTTATTTTAGTTTTAGGGAATATTTTTTTAGATTTAGGGACTAATGCACGATCTTTCTTCCCGCAGGTACAAAAACACGAACCGCACGATAGGTACACGAGCACGTCGCACCACCACTACGCGAAAATATTTTTTCATCCCTTTCTTTCTTCGTTCTCTCCGACCCCTTCCGCCCTGTATCTACCGACCTGTATTTCTCTATCGCCTATTTTTTCGATTCCGGATGACGTTCCGAACCGCGGCGCGGCCTAGACCCGATGATGAGATCTTAAAGACCTTTCGATCTTGGAGGGCGAGCTCCTGCGCTCTGATCTAACGGGGCGTGCCATCACCATCGTTCCCTCGTGTAGTGGAGTCACCAGTTCCGTGAACGGTCCTCGCGCTTGGGCGTGGTGGGTTGAGCGGACGTACCGGCGGTGGATCATCGCTATAGCTCGCCGCCCCGATCAACGGATTCGGAGCGTCAGATGGCGTCTTTTTAACGTAACGAAACGGAGTTAGTTAGTTGTTAGTCGGTTAGTCAGTCAGTCCTCGGATGAGAAGAAGCTTCCGAGGGTGAGAATTCGTCCTAGGCGTCGTTCGAAATAGCGTTAGTTAGTTAGCTAGCTAGCTAGTTAGATCGATTAATCGGGGGGTCGAGTAGCTTTTTTTTTTTTTTTTTTTACCTCTAGCCTATCCTATCCGAAGATCCGCGAGCGAGCCCAGGGGTTCGCTCGGACGCAATTTTTCTTCCTCACTCGCTCTTTAAAAGCTTTCTTTCCCTTCTTCTACTGAAATCTATTTTTTTTTTCGACCTATACGGTCGCACACGCGCCCACACCTCCACCTTAAACGAAGCAGGTTTCGAACGCCGGTCCGGACGGACTTCTCACGGGCTCCCTGTCATCGTACGTCCCCGTCGTGGAGCCCGGGAATGCCTTTCGATCCCTCCACTCCATCCGAAACGACCAACACACGCTCCTCTTTCTTTCCTTCCTTCCCCTAAAGGATCGAATCGAATAGAATAATATAACGCGATTTCGGGCGGTTCGCTTACGTATCGCGTAAAGGAAAAAGTTTCATCCGACGCGACGTACATTGACGCATCTCGGGGAAGATTCGCGCGCGCGTTTGTTTGTTTACCGAGATGCGTTATACGTAATAGACGACCGAGTCTACGCGTTTTTTATATTTTATTTTTTTTTATACGACCGAGAACGAATCGATCGATCGAGGTCGGTTCTCCGGTTCCTTTACGCGATCGTTCGTCGATCGTTTCGTTACTCGCGCCTATATTCTTCTATTCGATTCGTTACTTACTTTTTCCACACAACACGAACACCGAAGGAGGGGAGGGATCGAAGGTAGCTAAAGCGATGACGAAGCGTCGTACGTTCCGTCTTACGTCCCATGTACTTTTCACAATAAAAACTTTATAAAATATAATTGATTAAAGATTGTTTTCTTTTCCAAACAATTTTTTTTCACCGAATATTAAACGTTAAGTATTTAAAAGTCATATTTTACCCGAATCCGATCGTTAAAATTTTAAATAGTTGCTTTAAGCTATTTTTTTAAATGGTGATAATTAATTAAGATTTTAAGAAAAATTAAGAAAGATGAAAAAATATAATTATGTAATAATACGTTTATATCTGAATATCAATTCCTTATAGGCTATTATATTATTTTTCTTATAAATTAGTCTGCCATTAAACCAGGTTTCTATGATAAATAATTTTTAGAGGTAACTGAAGTAACAAATTTTCTTAAAAAAAAAATCGCGATACTGTTGTTTCGTGTGTTGATAATTTATTAATGAGACTAAGAAAAATTAAGAACAAAGAAAAAAAACAATTATACAATATGTGAATACCTGAATATCAATTCTTTATAGACTTAGATTCCGTAAATAATTTTTTAGTTTCCCTCGAAAAAAGGTCGCTTAAGTAACTAAAAAATTTATTTTGCACCATCTCCCGAAAAGTAAAAAACGTTATTTCGTGCCCGAACGATGAATCAGAGGTATATATATATATATATGCTATAATAAATATATATATATATATAATATAAATATATATAATATATATATACTATATATTATATAGATATATATATATAATATTTTATTATATATATAAATATATATATAAAAATATATATATATATAATATATATCATATATATATATATATATAACAAAAGATATACAAATAGTACAATAAATTAAGGACTACAATAAACTACAATTTTAATTTGCTATATCATACAGGTTTGGAATTATAAGCCTGTCAATATAGCATCTTTTACCGGGAAACTTCCAGCCTAAATTCTTTGTTAATAAAGGGCACAAATTTAGTGCTAAAGAAATCACATTCTTTCATACTAAGAATAACAAAAGATATACAAATAGTACAATAAATTAAGGACTACAATAAACTACAATTTTAATTTGCTATATCATACAGGTTTGGAATTATAAGCCTGTCAATATAGCATCTTTTACCGGGAAACTTCCAGCCTAAATTCTTTGTTAATAAAGGGAACAAGAATATCAAATTTATGCCAAAACGCATAATAGAATCGCACTAAAGGGAACGTTACCATGTGAAATTTTTAAAATTCATAGAAAAAAAAATAATGGTCATACGTGAATGCAATTTTACTCTATCAATTAGTTATGACCTACTGTAAGGAGGCATGCTAGTTTACGGCCTAAATTTCTTTTTTTTTATTTCTGGTAGAAAAAATTTCTAAAGGGAACAATCAATTTAATTTTTTGGCACAAACCCATAATAAAGGGAACGGTTTTTTGTGCCACCACCTTATTATATTGTTCTTGAAATCGGTATTTTTGATGCTTGTTTTCTTGCTACCAGCTGAAAGCAACATAATGAAATTTAAATTGAAGTTAAAACGTAGTACGGACTATAAAAATGTCAATTATAGGATTAAAGAAAATCCAACATATCTCGTTATCAGTTTCTTTACAAACTTTATTTTATACAAATTTATATATATTATACAATAATATTTTTTAAATAATATAATCTCAAAAGAAAATATATTATCCATATATATATATATAATATAAAATAAAATACAATATAAAAATATATATATACACACATATATATATATATATATATATATATATATATATATATATATATATATATATATATATATATATATATATATATATATATATATATATATATATATATATATATATATATATATATATTATTTTTTTTTTTTTTTTCTCCAGATAAGATAATTTTCCGCACCTTACTTCACGCACTTGGAGAAATATTACCCTTTAAAAAATGTTAAGTTGTAACTTTTCATAAATGTTAAAAATTTATAGATTGTAAGCCTATGACTATTGGTTTGGAAATGGCAAATTTAGTGCTAAAGAAACCACATTCTTTCATACTAAGAATAACAAAAGATATACAAATAGTACAATAAATTAAGGACTACAATAAACTACAATTTTAATTTGCTATATCATACAGGTTTGGAAATATAAGCCTGTCAATATAGCATCTTTTACCGGGAAACTTCCAGCCTAAATTCTTTGTTAATAAAGGGAACAAGAATATCAAATTTGTGTCAAAACGTATAATAGAATGGAGCTAAAGGGAACGTTACCTTGTGAAATTTTTTAGAAAAAAAAATAATGGTCATACGTGAATGCAATTTTACTCTATCAATTAGTTATGACCTACTGTAAGGAGGCATGCTAGTTTACGGCCTAAATTTCTTTTTTTTATTCCTGGTAGAAAAAATTTCTAAAGGGAACAATCAATTTAAATTTTTGGCACAAACCCATAATAAAGGGAACGGTTTTTTGTGCCACCACCTTATTATATTGTTCCTGAAATCGGTATTTTTGATGCTTGTTTTCTTGCTACCTGCTGAAAGCAACATAATGAAATTTAAAGAGAAGTTAAAACGTCGTACGGACTATAAAAATGTTAATTTTCAGCCCCATATATATATATATATATATATATATCAGTTTCTTTACAAACTTTATTTTATACAAATTTATATATATTATACAATAATATTTTTTAAAACTGAAAAAACTCGTTTTTTAGTAAATATGATCGAAAGACTATTTTATTTGGCATTCAAACTAATTTGCGAATAATTCCCTTTGGTAACATCTTCCCGGAGATGGGTTTTAGATTAAAAATAATAATACGAAAAATTCTCTCCTTCTTCTCCATCGCGCATATATACGCAAAATGCGCGAACTATAACGCCGTTGTACTGTTGGGAAATTATAGGTTTCGCAGGACGAAAATTGTTAGGTACTGTGATATCGTAAGCGATGCAATCTCGATCGCGATCGAAGATTTCTCGTCCAGCACGACCGCATTTCGTGTTCACCATTCCGATAATTGTTGGTTCTTCCGTTCCTTCGAGTCCGACATATAGCGTTTCGTTTTTAAATACCATATAAAACATTTCATCCTCGCGTATTCTAAGACTCAGAAATTCCATTTCGTTTTCGTATATATTGAGCAGATCTTCTCGATCTTTGTGTTTTCTCAATTCGAAACTCAGTCTCGCCAACTGATGTTCGCATTCGTTAAATTTAATTCGCGTAAAATGGATGTTCTTCCCCGTTAAATTAACGAAAGGAATCCAATATTTAAAAATAGGGCGGAGCAAACCGGTGTAGTATTTTCTGCCAGTTTTGTTCGCGTAGTCTGAGCCCGATGATGATTGAAGGAACAATATCGATAATAACAAAATCTGTATGTTCGTCATTTCTGCGGAATTAACTTTCCTATCGTGAATTTAGCTGGTTAACAAATGAAAATAAGGGTCGGAGGTTTTCGGTTTTTAAAGAAAAAAAAATACGGTTAATGCGATCCATTTTTCTTTTATTAAAAATAATAGTTTATTATTTATTAAAAAATACTCTTTTATTTTTATAATTTTTCTAAAGATTTAATTGTTTTTAATTCAGGTTTGATGACAAAAGAAGGAGAGAAAAACGCCCTTGTTAGCTTCGAGGAAAAGAAAAGGGGAGACGCTTTTTATAATAAAAAATTATTAATTTTATTCTTTTACGCTTTATTTTATGCAAATATTCAAATATATAAACGTTGCTTAAGAACATTTATCTTATATAGTCTATACGGATTAAATGATATGCGGCGCGTATATTATAATACACTATATCCCCAAAAGCTTCAAAAACATTTGCAATAAAATCAAATCATGAATATAATTGATTTTTTTTTATCAACGGTGAAGATGATGATGATTTAAGACTTAGATGGGAAAAAATTTTTTTATAGAAGAAGATGCATATATCTATCGAAATATCGATTCTTCGTAGACTATTATTTATTTTTTTATTAGTTTTTTTTACGTTTATTTTTAAAGTGTACCAAATATATTTAAATATATATATATAAATATATATATATATATATATATATATATATATATATTATATATTTATAAAAATTAGAAAGAATATATATATATATATATATATATATATATATATATATATATATATATATATATATATATATATATATATATATATATATATATATATATATATATATATATATAGTATATAATTATTATTATATATATATATATATATATATATATATATATATATATATATATATATATATATATATATATATCATTTCTTTAATAAAAATTAAAAAAAATAATAATGCAACAGAAAATAAATAGAAAAAAATGATAAAAATGCTAACTTTGGAAATATAAAATGCCTTGATTCACAAATGGGCTAGAAAAAAAATTCAAAGCATCTTAAAAAGACTAAATAATTCGATATTTGGCTTTGGCTCAAATATATTCCCAAAGTTGATATTTTTTCAGTTTTGCAATTTATTTTTGTTGATATTTAACACTTACCCCCTCATAAAGATCGTTGAAAGGTATGCTTTGACATCGTCTGTAAATGTTTTTGAAGTTTATTATCGCAGATTGTCGACGATCCAGGTTAGCGACGCAAGCTTTTTCATGAAAAAATTAATTCACCGATCACAAATCTGAAATTTTTTTAGAATGTTAGCTTATAAATCTAGTGTATGAGGGTGCTAAGGGAATAAAATTTATTTCTTTTCTTTTACTGGGAATGCAGGCCTAGATTTTCCACCCGCCTAACAAGTTGCACACGTAGTTCGAAATACGAAAGATAGAAGTTTATATTTCGTACTTCTTTCGAGTTAATATCGATATGTCTGACCACTGTTAAACACATTATTTTTCAGGTATTCACATATCATATAATACGAAACGACAGTCTCACGATTTTTTATCTTTTTTTTCTTTTTTTAGGAAAATATTTTCTTTCAATTACCTCTAAAAAATATTTATCGTCTCCCTTAAAACAAATTTTCTATAATAAATATTTTTTAGAGGTACCTAAAGTAATAAGTTTCCTAAAAACAGAAAAAAAACGTGTGACTGTCGTTTCGTATTATATGATATGTGAATACCCGAATATCGATTCTTTATAGACAGATACCGTAATTATTATTTTGAGAAAAATTAGAAAAGAAGAAAAAAAAAATATTCAATATGTGAATACCTGATTATTATCAATTCTTTACAGACTTAGATTCCGTAATTATTTTTTTTTTTGGGGGGGTTCTTAGGGAAAAACTCACTTAAGGAACAAAAATTTTATTTTGCACCATCTCCCGAGAAGTAGAGAGTAAAGTCATTTCGTGTCCCGAGCGAACCGTAGGAGGGTACCCTTAAGAATTTTTTACGTTAATTTTTAAAGTGTACTTTATTTATTTATATTAATATTTGTTTTTATAGTTTAGTCTCCCTTAAATTCCATTTTCTAAGATAAATAATGTTTAGAGGTAACTACAGAATAAACGTCACTATAATAATAATTAATACGCTTAACGAAAGTTCATCCCTGAAAATATTGCCGTTTGATCGTTAGAGGTCGTTTTTATGGTAATCGAGAAACGTCATTATCTTATAGTGACGCCGTAGAGGAAACCCGGCCTCGATTGATCCCCTCCGAGGATCGTCTCGGTAATTACGAAACGTCACTATCGTATTTTGAGGAAAAAAACGAAAAGTTCACGGTTAAAGGTATCAATTCTTAATATAAATATCGACGTAAAAAAATCTTAAAGGTCACCACTTACGCTTCAATCGGGGCACAAAATAACGTAACTTTTTACCTCTCGGGAGATGTTGCAAAATAAATTTTTCGTTCCTAAGCGAGTTTTTTTCGATGCAATGACTTATATATATTATTATTTTTTTTTATTTAGTCTCCTCTAAATCAGTTTTCTATGAAAATTTTTTTTTTGAGGTAACTAAACAAAAATAATTATAAAAACTACGCACGACCCCCATTTCCTAAAGGCTTTGGAGCGATTTTTTGCTATACACTTTTAAAATTAAATTAAAAATCTTAAAGGTACCCTCCTACGGTTCATTCGGGGCACGAAATAACGTTACTCTCTACTTTTCGGGAGATGATGCAAAATAAATTTTTTGTTCCTTAAGCGATTTTTTTTCCCGAGAGAAACCAAAAAAAAAAAAATACGGAATCTAAGTCTTTAAAGAATTGATAATAATCAGTTATTCGCTTATTGGGTATTTATTTTTTTTCTTCGTTCTTAATTTTTCTTAAAGTATTAATTATCACTCATCTATACTATATTTATTTATATTAATTTTTTTTATAGTTTAGTCTCCCTCAAATTCCATTTTCTACGATAAATAAATTTTAGAGGTAACCAAAGTAAAAAAAAAAAAAAAATTTTGCACGACACCCATTTACCTCGGAAACGTCGTCGTCATATAGTGACGGTTCGTAAAAGCCCAAAATAAATGACTCTATGCGTTTAGAATCCATTTTTTACGCTTAAAACATCGTTAAGCGTAATAATAGTTCCAATAGTGACGTTTCATCGGAACCGTTTATAACTCAAAAGGTCTAATTAAAAATCGCTCTCCGAAAAGTCAACTTCGGGAAAAATTGAAATTTTTTTTCTTCAAATTTTAACTTAGACCTTCGACTTATCAACGGTACAGAATAAACGTCACTATAATAATCATTAATACGCTTAGCGATAGTTCAACGAGTTTTTTCTTTTTGGAGGGCAAGAGTACTTTATATATATTATTATTTTTTTTTAATTTAGTCTCCCTTAAATTCAGTTTTCTATGAATTTTTTTTTTGAGGTAACTAAACGAACAATAATTAAAAAAACAACGCATGACGCCCATTTCCTATAGGCTTTGAGCGATTTTTTGCTACACTTTAAAAATTAACGTAAAAAAAATCTTAAAGGTACCCTCCTACGGTTCACTCGGGGCACGAAATAACGTTACTCTCTACTTTTCTTGAGATGGTGCAAAATAAATTTTTTGTTCCTTAAGCTAGTTAATTTTCCCGAGAGAAACAAAAAAAAAATTACGGAATCTAGGTCTTTAAAGAATTGATAATAATCAGTTATTCGCATATTGGATATTTATTTTTTTTCTTCGTTCTTAATTTTTCGTAAAATCTTAATTATTTATCATCAACTAGACTATATTTATTTATATTAATATTTTTTTATAGTTTAGTCTCCCTTAAGTTCCATTTCCTACGATAAATAATTTTTAGAGGTAACCAAATTAAAAAAAAAAATAATAAATATCGCACGACGCCTATTTACCTGTCGTTTTTGCTTGAACATTTTCATAATTGTATTTCAGTTTTCATTTAAAAATTTTAATCGATTTTGAATTTTCCAACTTTTTTAAGAAAATTTTAGTTATGTTATCCTTATATATTTATATATTCAGAGGCAAATCCTGGGAATGCTTTTGGCATGCTGTGATCATGCAAAATTATTGCAATTTTATAATTAATGATAGACCCTATTTAATAAATTGGAAGACTTTCTTTTTAGAATCTAACACGGGGTAACTTCGGCAAACTTGAATTAGTCAAGGGTGCCGCGAATCGAAAAAGTTTGAGAACCACTGGACTATAGATAATGATAAATAATTAAATTCAGAAAAATTAAGAACGAAGAAAAAATAAATATCCAATATGTGAATAACTTATTATTAACAATTCTTTACAGACTTAGATTCCGTAATTATTTTTTTTTTTGGTTTCTATCGGGAAAAAACTCGCTTAAGGAACAAAAAATTTATTTTGCACCATCTCCCGAAAAGTAGAGGGTAATGTTATTTCGTGCCCCGAGCGAACCGTAGGAGGGTACCTATAATATTTATTTTACGTTAATTTTTAAAGTGTAGTAAAAAATCGCCCAAAGCCTATAGGAAATTGGGGTCGTGCGTAGTTTTATATTTAATTTTTGTTTTCATAGAAAACTGAATTTAAGGGAGACTAAATTAAAAAAATAATAATATATATATAGTACACTTGCCCTCGAAAAAAACTCGCTTAAGAAACGAAAAATTTATTTTGCAAACATCTCCCGAGAAGTAAAAGTTACGTTATTTTGTGCCCTGATCGAAGCGTAAGTGGGGACCTTTTAAGATTTCTTTACGTCGATATTTATATTATGAATTGATATTCATGTATTCACATTATCATTAATTGTTTATTTTTTCTATGTTCTTAATTTTCCCTAATTTTCATCATAACTTTATCCGTGAACTTTTCGTTTTTTTTTTTCATCAAAAATACGATAGTGACGTTTCGTACTTACCGAGACGATCCTCGGAGGGGATCAATCGAGAACTTTCAGCGTCACCCCTGAGGGGAAGCTTGTGCCACCCAAATGTGACGCGTCACACAGTTTGAGAACCACTGATCTATACTATATTTATTTATATTAATTTTTTTTATAGTTTGGTCTCCTTTAAATTCCATTTTCTACGATAAATAATTTTTAGGTAAATCAAATAAAAAAAAAAAATAAAAATATCTAAAGATATTTCCATTTACCTCGGAAACGTCCTCGTCATATAGTGACGTTTCGTAAAGGCCCAAAATAAATGACTCTACGCGTTTAGATTCAATTTTTTACGCTTAGAACGTCGTTAAGCGCAATAATAGTTCCAATTGACGTTTCATCGGAACCGTTTATAACTCAAAAGGTCTAAATCAAAATCGCTCTCCAAAAAGTCGACCTCGGAAAAAATTGAAATTGTTTTTTTCAAATTTTAACTTATACCTTCAACTTATAAACGGTACAGTATAAACGTCACTATAATAATAATTAATACGCTTAACGATAGTTCATCCCTGAAAATATTGCCTTTTGATCGCTCGAGGTCGTTTTTATGGTAATCGAGAATCGTCATTATACTATAGTGACGCCGTAGAGGAAACCCGGCCTCGATTGATTGAATATCAATTCTTAATATAAATATCGAAGTAAAGAAATCTTAAAGGTCCCCACTTACGCTTTGATCGGGGCACAAAATAACGTAACTTTTTACTTCTCGAGAGATGTTGCAAAATAAATCTGTCGTTTCTTAAGCGAGTTTTTTTTCGAGGGCAAGTGTACTTTATATATATATATATTATTATTTTTTTTATTTTAGTCTCCCTTAAATTCAGTTTTCTATGAAAAATAATTTTTAGAGGTAACTAAACAAGAATTAATTATAAAAACTACGCACGACCCCCATTTCCTATAGGCTTTGAGCGATTTTTTGCTACACTTTAAAAATTAACATAAAAAAATATTAAAGGTACGAAGAAAAAATAAATTTCCAATATGTGAATAACTTATTATTAGCAATTCTTTTCAGACTTAGATTCCGTAATTTTTTTTTTTTTGGTTTCTCTCGGGGAAAAAACTGGCTTAAGGAACAAAAAAATTTATTTTGCACCTCTTAATTTTTCTTAAATTCTTAATTATTTATCATGATCTATACTATATTTATTTATATTAATTTTTTTATATAGTTTAATCTCCCTTAAATTCCATTTACGATAAATATTTTAGGGGCAACTAAATTAAAAAGATAAATACAACATATGACGCCCATTTACCAGGACGACGACGTTTCCAAGGTAAATGGGCGTAGTGCAAAAAATTTTTTTTTTAATTTAGTTACCTCTAATAATTATTTATCGTAGAAAATGGAATTTAAGGGAGACTAAACTATATATAAAAATTAATTTAAATAAATGTAGCATCTAAGCTTCGTTCATAATTTTTCTTAGTCTTATTTATTTATAATCATCTATAGCAAAAAATCGTTTAAAGCCTATTGGAAATGGGCGTCGTGCGTTGTTTTTTTAATTATTTTTTGTTTAGTTACCTCTAAAAATTATTATTTCGTAAAAAACTGTTTTCCTTTACGGCGTCACTATAATATAATGAAGTTTCTCGATTACCATAAAAACGACTCGAACGATTTTCTAAGCGTAAAATATGGATCTAAAAGCGTATAGTCATTTATTTTTGGTTTTTACGAAATGTCACTATATGACGAGGACGTTTCCGAGGTACGTCGTTAAGCGTAATAATAGTTCCAATAGTGACGTTTCATCGGAACCGTTTATAACTCAAAAGGTCTAAATCAAAATCGCTCTTCAAAAAGTCGACCTCGGAAAAAATTGAATTTTTTTTTTCAAATTTTAACTTATCCCTTCGACTTATAAACGGTACAGAATAAACGTCACTATAATAATAATTAATAAGCTTAACGATAGTTCATCCCTGAAAATATTGCCGTTTGATGGGCGTCGTGCAATATTTTTTATTATTTTTTTAATTTAGTTACCCCTAAAATTTATTTATGTAAAAAAAATGGGAGACTAAACTATAAAAAAATTAATATAAATATAGATAATGTATAGATCATGATAAATAATTAAGAATTTAAGAAAAATTAAGAACGAAGAAAAAATAAATATCCAATATGTGATTAACTTATTATTAGCAATTCTTTACAGGCTTAGATTCCGTAATTATTATTTTTTGGTTTCTCTCGGGAAAAAAAACTCGCTTAAGGAGGGTGCGCACCCCACTCGAAGAGAAATTTTGTTTTTTTTCGGGGGAGAAACCGAAAACTTCAATAACTCAGGAATAATTTGAGATATCGTAAAACTAAAATCAGTTGTAGGGTCCTTAGGTACTCCCTATTAGTTTCCGTGGGTATTGGGGGTTCCTGGGATAAGTTTCAAAATTTCCGGAAAAAAATCCTAAGTTTTCCCCTTTGCGTAAGGTGGTGAAACAAAAAACCGTTCCCTTTATTATGGGTTTGTGCCGAAAAGTTAAATTGATTGTCCCCTTTAGTTTTTTTTCCAACAAAACGGAATTTAGGTCGTAAACTAGCATGCCTCATAACTAATTGATAGATATCGAAATTGCATTTACGCATGACTTTTTTTTCTTCGAATTTTTAAAATTCACCAGGTAACGTTCCCTTTAGTGCTATTTTATTATGCGTTTTGGCACAAATTTGATCTTCTTGTTCCCTTTATTAACAAAGAATTTAGACCGGAAATTTCCCGGTGAAAGATGCCATATTGACAGGCTTATATTTTCAAACCTGTATATTTAAAGTTTTAAGGCCCAGCACTACTTTGTGACCGGGTGCGCACCCAACAAGAAAATTTTTTTTTTCGGGGGAGAAACCGAAAACTTCAACAACTAAGGAATAATTTGAGATATCGTAAAACTAAAATCAGTTGTAGGGCCCTCAGGTACTCCTCATTAGTTTGCGTGGGTATAGGGGGTTCCTGGGATAAGTTTCAAAATTTCCGGGAAAAAACCCTGTGTTTTCCCTCTTTGCGTAAGATGGTGGAAAAAAAAACCTTTCCCTTTTTTTATGGGTTTGTGCCGAAAATTTAAATTGATTGTTCCCTTTAGAAATTTTTTCCACCAAAGATAAAAAAAAAACACGGAATTTAGGCAGTAAACTAGCAAGCCCCCTTACAGTAGGTCATAACTAATTGATAGATTGAAATTGCATTTACGCATGACCATTTTTTTTCGAATTTTTAAAATTCACCAGGTAACGTTCCCTTTATTGCGATTTTATTATGCGTTTTGTCACGAATTTGATCTTCTTGTTCCCTTTATTAACAAATAATTTAGGCCACAAATTTCCCGGTGAAAGATGCTCACTATTCTCTGACCGGGTGCGCACCCCACTAGAAGAGAAATTTTGTTTTTTCTCGGGGGAGTAACCGAAAATTTCAATAACTCAGGAATAATTTGAGATATCGTAACGTAATCTTAAAGGTACCCTCCTACGGTTCATTCGGGGCACGAAATAACGTTACTCTCTACTTTTCGGGAGATGGTGCAAAATAAATTTTATGTTCCTTAAGCGAGTTTTTTTTTCCAGAGAGAAACCAAAAAAAAAAAAATTTACGTAATTTAGGTCTTTAAAGAATTGATAATAACACTGGGTAACAGCCAAAAAATCGTCAGAGGTTTCTCAGCATATTTAGACTAATTTTGGTGTTCTGAGTCCAATAATCACCTTGGTTTTGCTCTATCAGGTCAACTTTTTGAGATACAGCCATAGGCCTATCTGAGGAGCTATACATATGATAATTATCATATGTATAGCTCGTCAGGTAGGCCACCAAAATTAGTCTAAATATGCTGAGGTTTTGAGTTTAATCCTATATTTCTGGAAGAATATAGCGAATTATTCATATGTAAATGGTTGCTTCTGATGTGTTTCTGTTTCAAAATGACTAATTGACCTCTTTTCTTTCTTTTCAGAGTATTGATATGGCTTCAGGCCGACGGTCATGCAGGAATAATCCTGACGTTTTCTGCTACATCTGCGGAGAATACACGCTGGCAATGCACAGGAAGGGCATCACAAGCTTTGTGAAGCGCGCCTACCAGGCTTACTTTCAAGTGGCTTTCAAGTGGCTCAAACGGAAGAGCGACGGAGTCACATGGCAAGGTCGAGGGTTCGAATCCTAGTTCGGATCCTAGGTAGAAATTACCTAGAGAAGTTCCCCTCCTTGAATAGGGCTATGCCCGTGAGGTGTGATCTTTTAATAAAAAAAAAGGTGGGTGACCTAGATAAGTCCTGGGCACCGCACACGGTGTTCAAGACGTGCGTGGAATATCTCCGGCGCTGGACGAAGGGCACGAAAACTTCACTGAAGTTTGGGATTCCGATGGTTTGGAGGGAGCCGTCTGACCATGAATCGGATTGTTACTTCTGCGCCATCGATACTACCGGCGTCAACCGGAAGAATCGGAGAAGCCTCCAGTACTCCGACCTTCCATCTGCCCGCCGTCCAGTTGCTCACTGCGAAGAACTTCCTGTACCAGCGTGCAGAGAGCTGAGGCGCCCATTTCCTATAGGCTTTGAGCAATTTTTTGCTACACTTTAAAAATTAACGTATAAAAAATATAAGCGAGTTATTTTCAAATGAAACCAAATAAAAAATATTACGGAGTCTAGGACATCGCGAAGACCCATAAGGTTAAACGTTTCGTGACGAAGTAATAGATCAAAGCTGCGGTCGCCTGCGTCGATCAGTTTTCGAATTGGCTTTAAATAATCTTACTATTATATTTTTTTTAATTTAATATTTTTTTTACTTTACTCTCCCATAAAATACCGTTTTCTTTAACAAAATATTTTCTAATGGTGACTAAATTAAAACAATATAAAAATAGTAATAATTTTTTTTCAATAATTGCCATACACGACACCCATTTCACTCGAAAACGTCATTGTTAAATAATCTCGAGAGACTGAAAACGGATGCTAGGTGCTTAGACGCCCCCTCGTTACTTTCCGGGGGTGTCTGGTTGGCATGAAATAACGTTACTTTGTACTTTTAGGGAGATTGAGGAAAATAAAATTTTCGTTCCCTAAGCGAGTTATTTTCTAACGAAACCAAAAAATTTTTTTTACCGAGTCTAGGACTTCGTGAAGCCCCGTAAGTTTAAGCGTGTCGTAACGAAGTATTAGATCGAAACTGCTGTTGACTATCGCGAACCGTCGATCAGTTTTCGAAACGGCTTCAGTAATCTTATTATTATACTTATTATTATATTATTATAAGAAGTAGATACTCTACGTAGAAAAACACGCCAATAGAAAAAAAGTGATAAAAATTCAAAATCTTAGGAGAAACAACTAACTAACCCCCATCGTTTAAGAAGCGAGGGTATAGGTGTGCGGAATGGATGCGCGGTTAATAGGGGTGTTAAGCATGAAAATTTCGCCCGTTGTTGCGACTAAGTACCTTAAGAGCATCGTTAAAAGTAGGGTTGAAAATTTTGGCGTTTTTTTCATCGATTCGCTAAAAAAAGGTAGAAAAATAACGCATATTCACTAATGGGGGGGAGGGGGGGGATATAGATAAAAGGGATAAGGGGGAAAATAATGAAGCGCCGTTCTTTAATAAGGGGGAAAAAACGGACCCACCCTAAAAAAAACGCGTAAAACTTTAACCCTACTTTTGCCCATTGGTAGATCCACTGATTAATATTTAAAACGCGTTCTTAAAATGCGCGACTTTTTTGTCCATCGAAAATTGCCAATAGGAAGAAAGTGATAAAAATTCGAAATCTTAGGAGAAAAACAAACTAACCCTCGTAGGTTAAGAAGCGAGGGTATGGTTTGCGGAATGAACGCGAGGTTAATAGCGTGGAGATAATAGTGTGGAGCGCTAAGAAAATTTAAGTACAAAGGAAAAAAAATTATACAATATGTCAATACCTAAATATCAATTCTTTTTAGACTTATATTCCATAAGTATTTTTTTTGGCTTCCCTCGAAAAAAACTCGCTTAAGGAACGGAAATATGTGTATTTTGCACCACTCTCCCGAGAAGTTAAAATCAGTAACGTTATTTCGTGCCCTCATAATAGCAACGAGATCGAAGCTGCGAGAGGGTATCCTTATAGATTTTTACGTTATTTTAAAGTGTACTTTAGTATATATACTCTAAATAGCTACTATATATAACTATAAATATATAATATATATAAATATATATATAATATATACTATATATATATAAATATATATATATATAATACTATATATATATATATGATAATATTGATATATATATTCGTATATAATATATATATATATATATATATATATATATATATATATACATTATATATTATATATTATAAGTACTATATATATATATATATATATATATATATATATATATATATATATATATATAATATATATATATATAGATATTTAAACACGTTTTGCTTAGTAATCAAAACAATTTTTTAAGTCTATTTATTTTTCATACTAATTTGTCGATTAAGCCAAAAAAATAGTCTAATTCAAATATTTTTTTAATTTAAATTATTTTTGCTTATTAAGCAAAGCGAATCAACGTGATGTCATAATTTTTCGCCTACAAAAGAAACGGCCCCAACTAGAAGAGCTTCATAGTTGAAGAAGACGTGAAAGAAAGTGTTCCTTAATCGAGTAAGCGATATTTGATTAAATAAAATTATTTTCGTGTTTTTAAAAATATATTTTGCTTGATAATAAAAAAAATTGATATTTAATATATATAGCATTTAATTTGTCGCGTAAGCGATTTTTGATAAAATAAAATTATTTTCGTTTTTGTTAAAATACTTTTTGCTTGATAAACGAAAAAAATCAATATTTAATATATTTATGTAATTAATACGTGTATATCTGAATATCGATCAATTCCTTATTATATTATTTTTTTTTTATAAATTAGACTCCCTAAAAAACAATTTTCTATGATAAAGAAATTGTAGAAGTAATTGAAGTAAAATATTTTCTTAAAAACAGAAAAACAAAAAATAAAAATAAAAAAACGTTAGGCATCAACTCTTTATAGACTTAGATTCCGTAATATCTTTTGGATGTTTCAGTCGAAAAAAAAATTCGCTTGGGTAACGAAAAATTTATTTTGCATCATCTAACGAGAAGTAAAAAGTAACGTTATTTCGTGCCCCGAACGAAGCGTAAGGGGGACTCTTAATATTTTTTTACGTTAATTTTTAACGTGATATATATATATATATATATATATATATATAGTACACTTTAAAAAATAACGTAAAAAAATCTAAAGGATACCCTCTTACGCTTCGATCGGGCACGAAATAACGTTACTTTTTACTTCTCGGGAGATGGTGCAAAATACATTTTCCGTTCCTTAAGCGAGTAAGCGATATTTGATTAAATAAAATTATTTTCGTGTTTTAAACTTATAAATTATCTTAAACATAAGTATTAATTTTTTATTTACGGTTTATTTCGTCTTTCGAAATAATACACGCACACACACATATATAATCAAAAAGTGAGACTATCGTTTCGTGTGGTAATAATTAATTATTAAGTCTAAGAAAAATTATTAACAAATAAAGAAAACAATTATATGATACGTGAATAACTGAATATCAATTCTTTATAGACTTAGATTCCGTATTTTTTTCCCCTTGAAAAAAACTCGCTTAAGGAACGAAAGGTTTTATTTGCATCATCTCCCGAGAAGTATAAAGTAACGTTGTTTCGTTCACCGATTGAAGCGTAAGAGGAAACCCTTAAGATTTTTCTACGTTAATTTTTAAAGTGAACTATATATATATATATATATATATATATATATATAATATAACATTTAACGTATATATATAATAATTATTAAATATATATATATTATATTACTATATATATATATATGGACTATATCTATTATATATATTATATATATATTATAATATTATATTATTATAGTATTATATAATTTTTATAAGTGAAATATATATATATATATATATATAATTAAAAATTAACGTAGATAAATCTTAATGGTTTCCTCTTACGCTTCAATCGGGGAACGAAACAACGTTACTTTTTACTTCTCGGGAGATGATGCAAATAAAACCTTTCGTTCCTTAAGCGAGTTTTTTTCAAGGGGAAAAAATACGGAATCTAAGTCTATAAAGAATTGATATTCCGTTATTCACGTATCATATAATTGTTTTCTTTATTTGTTAATAATTTTTCTTAGACTTAATAATTAATTATTATCACACGAAACGATAGTCTCACTTTTTGATTATATATGTGTGTGTGCGTGTATTATTTCGAAAGAAAAATAAACCGTTAATAAAAAATTAATACACTTATGTTTAAGATGATTTATAAGTTTAAAACACGAAAATAATTTCATTTAATCAAATATCCCTTACTCGCTTAAGGAACGGAAAAAGTAATTTTGCACCATCTCCGAGAAGTAAAAAGTAACGTTATTTCGTGCACGATCGAAGCGTAAGGGCGTTATCCTTTTGATTTTTCGTTTTACGGTTATTTTTTAACAGTGTAACTAAATTATATACTATATATATATTATATATAGTATATATATAATATAGATATATTAGATAATATTATATATATATATATATATTATATAATATATACTAATAATATAGCTAAATATCTCTTGTGTGTGTGTGTCTATATATAGCGTGCCTCTGCTTGAAGAACAAAATGTATTTTGCCACATCTGTAGTAAGAGTAAGACCAATATACTTAACAAATTCTAGCGGCTCAGCAGTAACATATCTTGATTAAATAAAATTATTCTCATATTTTTAAAAAAATATTTTGCCTTGATAATAATAAATTGAATTTGAATATATTTTAGAATTATTTGTCGCGTTAATTGCGATATTTTAAAGATTAACTAAAATATATTTTTGTTTTTGTCTTAAAATACTTTTTTGCTTTGATAAACAAAAAATTCAAGATCTAATATATTTATTGAAAAATACGAGTATATATAAATATAATCATTCATATCAATGTATTTTTTTTTTATAAATTAGTCTCTCTAAAAACCAATTTTCTATGATAAATAAATTGTAGAGGTAACTGAAGTAAAATATTTTCTTAAAAACAGAAAAACAAAAAAAAAATAAAAAAACCTTAGGCTGTCTTTTCGTATGATCATAATTAATTATTAGGACCTGAATATCAACTCTTTATAGACTTAGATTCGGTAATTTCTTTTGGTTGTTTCCCTCGAAAAAAAATTCGCTTGGGAACGAAAAATTTATTTTGCCATCATTTCACGAGAAAGTAAAAGTAACGTTATTGCGTGCCCCGATCGAAGAGTAAGAGAGACTCTTTATATTTTTTTATATTTATTTTTAAATGTGATATATATATATATATATATATATATATATATATATATATATATATATATATATATATATATATATATATTTTATATTATATTATAATATATATAATATATATATATATAAATATACTATAATATATATATACTAAATATAATATATATATATATTATTATAATATATATACTTTAATATATATATATAGTATATATATATATTGCGTTCGCGCGTCTTCGATTTAGATTAGAGTTCCCCCTTACGCTCCGATCATGTCACGAAATAACGTTACTTTTTCTTCTCGGGAGATGGTGCAAAATAAATTTTTCGTACCCCAAGCGAATTTTTTTTCGTAGGAAACCACCAAAAAAAATTACGGAATCTTAGTCTATAAAGAGTTGATATTCAGGTCCTAATAATTAATTATGAATATACGAAAAGACAGTCTAAGGTTTTTTTGTTTTTCTGTTTTTAATAAAATATTTTACTTCAGTTACCTCGACAATTTATTTATCATAGAAAATTGTTTTTTTAGGGAGACTAATTTATAAAAAAATAATATAATAAGGAATTGATTGATATTCAGATATACACGTATTATTTATATAAATATTTTTTTTTCGTTCTTAATATTTCTTAGTCTTATATCAACGTAACTTTTTACTTCTCGGGAGATAATGCAAAATAAACCTTTCGTTCCTTAAGCGATTTTTTTTTCGAAGGAAAAAAAATTACGGAATCTAAATCTATAAAGAATTGAAATTCAGTTATTCACATATCATATAATTGTTTTAAGATATTACGAAAATTTTAAGATATGGGTGTAGATCATGCGGATGAGAAAGATAAAATTTTTCACACTTAATATTATTAAAAT
>JABUQX010044582.1:47500-52500 GCA_015478945.1 Trachelipus rathkii
TTTTTTTCGAGAAAAACAAAATTACGGAATCTAAATCTATAAAGAATTGAAATTCAGTTATTCACATATCATATAATTGTTTTAAGATATTACGAAAATTTTAAGATATGGGTGTAGATCATGCGGATGAGAAAGATAAAATTTTTCACACCTAATATTATTAAAATGTTACCTATTTGTTTGGTCGGGTTGTCGTCTGAAAGGTGCCTCGTTTCACTTCTAAATTAACTATGATAATCTACTTGCAAAATCTCTTTTATTTATAGGTGAAGATTGTTGCGTCAGATTGATTTTTAATGATTACTAAGCAAAAAGTAATTTAAAAAAAGCGAAAATAAGTTTATTTAATCAAATATCGCTTACGTGACAAATTAAATTCAAAATATATTAAATATTAATTTTTTTTGATTATCAAGCAAAAAGCATTTTAACAAAAACAATAATAATTTTATTTACTCAAATATCGCTTACGTAACAAATTAAATTCTAATTATCATAGAAAATTGTTTTTTTAGGGAGTCTAATTTATAAAAAAAAAATAATATAATAAGGAATTGATCGATATTCAGATATACACGTATTAATTACATAAATATATTAAATATTGATTTTTTTCGTTTATCAAGCAAAAAGTATTTTAACAAAAACGAAAATAATTTTATTTTATCAAAAATCGCTTACGCGACAAATTAAATGCTATATGTATATTAAATATCAATTTTTTTATTATCAAGCAAAATATATTTTTAAAAACACGAAAATAATTTTATTTGATCAAATATCGCTTACTCGCTTAAGGAACGGAAAATGTATTTTACACCATCTCCCGAGAAGTAAAAATTAACGTTATTTCGTGCCCGATCGAAGCGTAAGAGGGTATCCTTTAGATTTTTTTACGTTAAAAATCTTAAGGGTTCCCTCTTACGTTTCAATCGGGGAACGAAACAACCTTACTTTTTACTTCTTGGGAGATGATGCAAAATAAACCTTTCGTTCCTTAAGCGAGTTTCTTTCGAGAGAAAAAAAAATACGGAATCTAGGTCAATAAAGAATTGATATTCAGTTATTCACATATCATTTAATTTTTTTCTTTATTTGTTTATAATTTTTCTTAGACTTAATAATTAATTATAATCATACGAAACGATAGTCTCACTTTATGATTATATATGTGTGTGTGCGTGTATTATTTCGAAAGACGAAATAAACCGTTAATAAAATGTTAATACTTATGTTTAAAATAATTTATAAGTTATAAGTTTGTCTCCTCATTGACTACATTTTCTATTATAATGTATTTTTAATGGGTGACTAAATGAAAAAAAATAATATCGAAAATTAAATTATTTTTGGGTCGAAGAAAAATAATTCGAGTTCGGTTTCCTTTCAGTGGACTGAGCAAAATAAAAATTTTCATTCCTTAAGGGAGTTTTTTTTTCGAAGGGAACTAAAAAAAGGTAATTACGGAACCTAGGACTTTGCATATATATATAATATATATATATATATACATATAACGAAACAACGTTACTTTTTACTTCTCGGGAGATGATGCAAATAAAACCTTTCGTTCCTTAAGCGAGTTTTTTTCAAAGGAAAAAAATACGGAATCTAAGTCTATAAATAATATTCGCACACTTAAAAAATTAACGTAAAAAATATTAAAGGTACCCTCCCACGGTTCGCTCGGGCACGAAATAAAGTTACTTTTTACTTTTCGTGAGATGATGCAAAATAAATTTATAGACGATTCCGTAATTTTTTTTGGTTGTTTCCCTAAAAAAAATTACGGAATCTAAGTCTATAAAGAGTTGATATTCAGGTCCTAATAATTAATTATGATTATACGAAAAGACAGCCTAACGTTTTTTGTTTTTCTGTTTTTAAAAAATTATTTTAATTAAATTTTAAAAAAAAATAATATAATAATGAATTGATTGATATTCAGATATACACGTATTATTTATATAAATATTTTTTCCTTCGTTCTTAATATTTCTTAGTCTTATATCAACGTTACTTTTTACTTCTCGGGAGATGATGCAAAATAAACCTTTCGTTCCTTAGGCGAGGTTTTTTTCCGAGGGGAAAAAATTACGGAATCTAAATCAATAAAGAATTGATATTCAGTTATTTTTACTTTATTTTTTTAAAGTATATATATATATATTATCTAGTATCTTTAATATATATTATAATTAATATATATATATTATTATATATAATATATAGTATATATATTATATATGATATATTATATATTATATATATAATAATATATGATATATATTATATATATATATATATACAGTATATATATATATATATATATATATATTATATTATATATATATAGTATATATAAGTATATATATAATATAATATATTACTTATATATATATATACGATTATACTATATATATATATATATATATATCTCATATTTATATATAATATATATATACTATATCCCTTTATATATATTATATATATAATATATATATATATATATGCGTTCGCGCGTCTGCGTTTAGATTAAGATTCCCCCTTACGCTTCGATCGGGCACGAAATAACGTTACTTTTTTACTTCTCGGGAGATGATGCAAATTAAATTTTTCGTTCCCCAAGCGAATTTTTTTTCGAGAGAAACCACCAAAAAAAATTACGGAATCTAAGTCTATAAAAAGTTGATATTCAGGTCCTAATAATTAATTATGATTATACGAAAAGACAGCCTAACGTTTTTTGTTTTTCTGTTTTTAAGAAATTATTTTACTTAAATTTTAAAAAAAATAATATAATAATGAATTGATTGATATTCAGATATACACGTATTATTTATATAAATATTTTTTCCTTCGTTCTTAATATTTCTTGGTCTTATATCAACGTTACTTTTTACTTCTCGGGAGATGATGCAAAATAAACCTTTCGTTCCTTAGGCAAGGTTTTTTTCCGAGGGGAAAAAATTACGGAATCTAAATCAATAAAGAATTGATATTCAGTTATTCACATATCATATAATTGTTTTTTTTCTTTGTTAATAATTTTTCTTAGACCTAATAATTAATTATTATCATACGAAACGATAGTCTCACATATGTGTGTGTGCTTGTATTATTTCGAAAAACGAAATAAACCGTTTAACAAAAGTTAATAATTATGTTTAAGATAATTTATAAGTTTTAATTTAGTCTCTTCATAAACTACGTTTTCTATTATAATGTATTTTTAATGGGTGACTAAATTCATTTAATCATCAAAAAGTATCTAAAATATTAAATAAAAAGCATTTATATTCTTTTGGAGAGTCAATAATCGACGTTTTCCTTTCGTAGAGGATTAATAATTTTTTATATAATTTATATCACCCTTAAATAAAGTTTTTCTATAATAAATATTTTTTGGGAGAAAAAATATTTCACCTTGAAAAAAAAAAGAAATAAAGGGAAAAATATATATTAAAAAATATTTCAAATTTTTTTTATTGTAAGATTAATCTTTTCCTTTTAAACAACATTCGGAGACTAGAAGACCGACGAAAAATAAATATTTAGAATTCAAATACCGTTAATTCGTCGCTGTTCGGTAACGAGTGTTGTTACACGGGAAAAATTAATAACGTGATAAACATAGGTTAGTAAATATATCCCATATATACATAAACGACGTGACCTCTCAACGTATGATTTTTCTTTTCTTTGTAGTTTTCAACATGGGGCCACTCTGCGATAAAAATTGTCGCTTCGAATGCCTTAATATCATAAACAAGAATATGATGCAAAAAAATCTTCGCGAGTTTTTGGAATTTGAAAGCGAATATCACTTACGACGAAGTTTTCTCGCGAAACGGATCCGTACATGTTTTCCTAAAAATGAAAATCCAAACAGAGAAAGAAATAACAATAACGGATATTTTTTATCTAATCACAACGAGTGGGTCCGAGTGTGCAAGACTTTCTTCAAGAAAACTCTCAACATAGAAGATAAAGATATCAGAGCCGCTGTTCGCTCGGAACAAAGAAAACGAAATCATCGCCATTCTCATTGCAGCGCAAAATGCGGTTTGTCGTGCCCTATTAAAGTCAATCGAGCTTCCAGACGGGAAAATTTCGAAAAATATTTGAAACTCGGGGACGTAAAAAGCCAGGAAATATTTCTGGGGAAACTTATCAAAAAATTCAAGCCGAGATATAGATATCCGGTAAAAGGCAGTGAAAGAAAATTAAATAACGGCTTTCACTTGTTCGTCAATCACATGAGGACTCGAGTTTGCAGGGGTTTCTTCAAGTACGCTTTCAATATTACGGATGAGGTTATCAAAGTCATCGTCCGAAAGAAAAAATCGAAAAGACTTGAGCAATCGCGAGATCTTGGAAAACAACGTGAAAATACCGTACTTGGAAAAAACGAAATAAATGAAAATGTTCCAAATTATGAAGCTGAGTTACAAAATGGTTGGTAAATGGTGGTTTTTTTCCTTATGGCAAATATTGTTTTTTACGTTTTTGTATATAATTTTATATTCATAACCAACTTTTAAACAAAGTATTAATATTATTATTAATATTAAATATCGAAAGGACTTGAACATTCGCCAGATCTTGAAGGGAAACGTGAAAATACTGCACAAGGCAAAAACGAGACAAATGAAAGTGTTCAAAATTATGAAGCTGATTTACCAAATGGTGAGCAAATATTGTTTTTTTCTCTTGTCATAAATAATTTTTTGTACGTCTTTTAATTATTTTTATATTTATAAACAATTTTCAAACAACGTATTATTATTATTATATTACTATTATTAGTATTATTATTATTATTTCCATTTTTATTAAAAATCTAAAGAACTAAATCATTCGCAAGATCACGGAAGGGAACGTGATAATACTGTACTTTGCAAAAACGAGCCAAATGAAAGTGTTCCAAATTATGAAGCAGAGTCACCAAATGGTGGGTATTGTGGTATTCTTTTTTCTTATCGTTAATAATGTTTTGT
>JABUQX010044582.1:60000-71448 GCA_015478945.1 Trachelipus rathkii
CCGCAGGTTTGATCTCTTACTTCGTTAAGACACGCTTAACCTTACGGGGCTTCGCGAGGTCCTAGACTCTGTAATAATTTTTATTTGGCTTCATTAGAAAATAACTCGCTTAAGGAACGAAAATTTTATTTTGCTCAATCTTCCGAGAAGTACAAAGTAACGTTATTAAGTGCCAACCCGACACCCTCTGAAAGTAACGAGGGGCGTCTAAGCACCTCACATCCGATTTAAGTCTCTCGAGATTATTTAACAACGACGTTTTCGAGTAAAATAGGTGTCGTGTAAGGTACTTTTCAAAAAAAATTATTATTTTTAATTTTTTTAATTTAGTCACCACTAGAAAATGGTTTGTTAAAGAAGCCGGTGTTTTATGGGAGAGTAAATTAAAAAAATTTAATAATAATAAGATCGAGGAGCTCTTGAGATTTATTCACGTTAATTTTCAAAGTGTTCTTTAGAAGGCCCGACACCCCACGGAAAGTGACGAGGGGCGTATAAGCACTCTCCAGCTGCTTTTAGTTTTACGATATCCGAAGCTGCTTCGAAAAAATGATCGACGGATTGCAAAAGGCAACCGCAGTTTCGATCTATTACTTCTTTAAAACACGCTCAACCTTACTCGACTACTCGAAGTCTTAGATTTCGTAACTTTTTTTTCTGTTTGCTCGAGAAAAACTCGCTTAGGGAACGTCAAATTTATTTTGTCCCATCTTCCGAGAAGTCGAAAGTAACGTCATTTCGTGCCCCGAAAAATAACTCGCTTAAGGAACGAAAATTTTATTTTGCTCAATCTTCCGAGAAGTACAAAGTAACGTTATTAAGTGCCAACCCGACACCCCCGGAAAGTAACGAGGGGCGTCTAAGCACCTCACATCCGATTTAAGTCTCTCGAGATTATTTAACAACGACGTTTTCGAGTAAAATAGGTGTCGTGTAAGGTACTTTTCAAAAAAAATTATTATTTTTAATTTTTTTAATTTAGTCACCACTAGAAAATGGTTTGTTAAAGAAGCCGGTGTTTTATGGGAGAGTAAATTAAAAAAATTTAATAATAATAAGATCGAGGAGCTCTTGAGATTTATTCACGTTAATTTTCAAAGTGTTCTTTAGAAGGCCCGACACCCCACGGAAAGTGACGAGGGGCGTATAAGCACTCTCCAGCTGCTTTTAGTTTTACGATATCCGAAGCTGCTTCGAAAAAATGATCGACGGAAGGCAACCGCAGTTTCGATCTATTACTTCTTTAAAACACGCTCAACCTTACTCGACTACTCGAAGTCTTAGATTTCGTAACTTTTTTTTCTGTTTGCTCGAGAAAAACTCGCTTAGGGAACGACAAATTTATTTTGTCCCATCTTCCGAGAAGTCGAAAGTAACGTCATTTCGTGCCCCGATGGAGCGTAAGGGGAAGGAACCCTATAGTTTTTTTCACGTTAATTTTCAAAGTGTTCTTTATATACCAGTTTAATTAATTTTTTTCCACAAATTATATTCCAAACACGTTCGTTTTGATTATTAACCAAAATATATAAGACTAACTCACGAATAACAAAATTAGACACGAAGATATGGCGGCCTTAGCTTATTTTAATAAAAAAAGGTATAAAAAAGGAATGAAAAAAAAATGTTTTAAACAATTTTTATTAGCATGAGAATAGTAATGGTGTATAACATTATTTTTAAAAAATAGTAAACGTAAAGTGAAAAGAGCTCGTTAAATTCTTGGGGTCTGGAATATTCAATTCGGCAAGCTGTCGAGATTCGATTTCCGTTTGAATTTCTCTGATGGGTTCTCGATTTATAAAAAGCCGAGGGCGAGATTCGGTCGCCGCGTAAACCAGATGATTGAAAGGAGCGAGGGTTACAGAAGCTCCTATTATTCGTAGTAAGTCGTAATTTCGAAACTCTTTGATGCGTTTACTTGTGGTAACGGCTCGTTGTAGAATAAGATATCCGGTTTCACCCCTTTGTATTTGGTCGTATGTTCTGTTCGCCTAAGAAGCACCTCGTTGTGCGTTTAAATTAACTATGACACCCCTTGCAGCGAAAACTCTCTCTTTTATAGACGGAAAGTGTTACGTCAGCTTGATTTATTATGATTATTAAGCAAAAAGTATTTTGAAAAAAAATTTAATTTAATTAATTAAAAATAATCCATTGTTCTATTTTAATTAGAATTTGCTTAGCTGACATATTAAATTCAAAATACATTTTAAAAGCTTGAATATTTTTGTTTATTAAGCAAAACATATTAAAAAAAACAAATATCACAATTTATTTAAATTTTGCTTAGGTGACAAATTCTAAGAAAAATATTTTTTTTAACTATTTTTTTGACTATTAAGCAAAACATTTTTATTTAGCAAAATTATTTCAATTTATTTAAATTGTGCTTAGTTGGCAAAAAGTATTGCGAAAAACAAAATATTCCATTGTTATTCTTTAAATCACCATTGTTATATTTTAATTAGATTTTGCTTAGTTGACATATTATATTCAAAATAAATTTTAAGAGCTTGATTTTTTTGATTATTAAGCAAAACATATTTAAGAAAAACAAATATCGCAATTTAATAAAATTTTGCTTAGTTGACAAATTAAATTTTGCATATTTGACAATTGATATTAAAAATATATTTTAAAAGCTTTATTTATTTTTAATTATTAAGCACAATATAATTTAAATAAAACAAATATTCAAATTTAATTTTATTTTGCTGAATCAACGAATTAAATCTGTTGCATCATGTTTCGAAAGATATAGACTGCAAAATAATTTTTTCGTTCCTTAAGCGAGTTTTTTTTATAAAGAAACCAAAAAAAAAATTAAATACGCGACGCGTCGAGATAGGCGACCGCAGTTTTCTGTTACTTCGTTACGACATGCTTAACCTTACGGGACTTCGCGAAGTCCTAGACTCCTTAATATTTTTTTTTGTTTCATTAGAAAATAACTCGCTTAAGGAACGAAACTTTTATTTTGCTCAATCTCCCGAGAAGTACAAAGTAATGTTATTTCGTGCCAACCTGACACTCCCGGAAAGTAACGAGGGGTGTCTAAGCACCTTACATCCGCTTTTAGTCTCTCTCGAGATTATTTAACAACGACGTTTCCGGGTGAAATGAGTGTCGTGTGGGGTACTTATCGAAAAAATATTATTATTAGTTTAATTTTTTTTTTTAATTTGGTCACCCCTAGAAAATGGTTTGTTAAAGAAGATGTTGTTTTACGGGAGAGCCATTTCGAAATTTGATCGACGGGTAAATGGGCGTCGTGCAATATTTTTATCTTTTTTTTTAATTTAGTTACCTCTAAAAATTATTTATCGTAGAAAATGGAATTGTAGGGAGACTAAACTATAAAAAAAATATTAATATAAATAAATATAGTATAGATTATGATAAATAATTAAGACTTTAAGAAAAAGAACGAAGAAAAATAAATATCCAATATGTGGATAACTGATTATTATCAATTCTTTAAAGACCTAGATTCCGTAATTTTTTTTTTTTTTTGTTTCTCGGGTAAATATCTCCCGAGAAGTAGATTTTATTTTGCACAGTAGAGAGTAACGTTATTTCGTGAACCGAGCGAACCATAGGAGGGTACCTTTAAGAGATTTTTTTTACGTTAATTTTTAAAGTGCAAAAAATCGCTCAAAGCCTATAGAAAATGGGCCATGCGTTGTTTTTTTAATTATTTTTGTTTAGTTACCTCTAAAAAATTATTTCTCTAAAAACTGAATTTAAGGGAGACCAAATTAAAAAAAAATATTAAAAAGGTCTCTCTCGGGAAAAAAACTCGCTCAAGGAACGAAAAATTTATTTTGCAACATCTCCCGAGAAGTAAAAAGTTGCGTTATTTTGTGCCCCGAGCGTAAGTCAGGACCTTTAAGATTTCTTTACGTCGATATTTATATTAAGAATTGATATTCAGGTATTCACTCATCATTAATTGTTTATTTTTTCTATGTTCTTAATTTTTCCTAATTTTCATCATACCTTTATCCGTGAACTTTTCGTTTTTTTCCTCAAAATACGATAGTGACGTTTCGTAAATACCGAGACGATACTCGGAAGATATCAATCGAGGCCGGGTTTCCTCAACGGCGTCACTATAATATAATGACGTTTCTCGATTACCATAAAAACGAACTCGAACGTATTTTCAGGGATGAACTATCGTTAAGCGTATTAATTATTATTATAGTGACCTTTTTTCTGTACCATTTATAAGTCGAAGGTATAAGTTAAAATTTAAAAAAAAAAATTTCAATTTTTGCCGAGGCCGACTTTTTGGAGAGCGATTTTGATTTAGACCTTTTGAGTTATAAACGGTTCCGTTGAAACGTCACTATTGGAACTACTATTACGCTTAACGACGTTCTAAGCATAAAAAATGGATTCTAAACGCGTAGAGTCATTTATTTTTGGCTTTTACGAAACGTCACTATACGACGACGCCATTTCCTACTGATTATTATCGATTGTTTACAGACTTAGATTCCGTAATTATTTTTTTTTTTGGTTTCTCTTGGGAAAAAAACTCGCTTAAGGGACAAAAAATTTATTTTGCACCACCTCTCGAAAAGTTATTCACATATTGGATATTTAATTTTTCTTCGTTCTTAATTTTTCTTAAAGTCTTAATTATTTATCATGATCTATAGTTCTATACTATATTTATTCATATTAATTTTTTTTATAGTTTGGTCTCCCTTAAATTCCATTTTCTACGATAAATATTTTTTAGAGGTAACTAAATTAAAAAAAAAAAGATAATAAAAAATATTGCACGACGCCCATTTACCTCGGAAACGTCCTCGTCATATAGTGACGTTTCCGATCGTGCAATATTTTTTTTTATTTTTTTTAATTTAGTTACCTCTAAAAATTATTTTTCATTGAAAACTGAATTTCAGGGAGACTAAATTAAAAAAAAAATAATAATATATATAAAGTACACTTGCCCTCGAAAAAAAAACTCGCTTAAGGAACGAAAAATATATTTTGCAACATCTCCCGAGAAGTAAAAAGTTACGTTATTTTGTGCCCAGATCGAAGCGTAAGTTGGGACCTTTAAGATTTCTTTACGTCGATATTTATATTAAGAATTGATATTCAGGTATTCACTTATCATTAATTGTTTATTTTTTCTATGTTCTTAATTTTTCCTAATTTTCATCATACCTTTATCCATGAACTTTTCGTTTTTTTCCTCAAAATACGATAGTGACGTTTCGTAAATACCGAGACGATACTCGGAGGGGATCATTCGAGGCCGGGTTTCCTCTGTTCTTAATTTTTCCTAATTTTCATCATACCTTTATCCATGAACTTTTCGTTTTTTTTCCTCAAAATACGATAGTGACGTTTCGTAAATACCGAGACGATACTCGGAGGGGATCATTCGAGGCCGGGTTTCCTCTACGGCGTCACTATAATATAATGACGTTTCTCGATTACCATAAAAACGACCTCGAACGACCAAACGGCAATATTTTGAGGGATGAAATATCGTTAAGAGTAATAATTATTATTATAATGACGTTTATTCTGTACCATTTATAAGTCGAAGGTCTAAGTTAAAATTTGAAGAAAAAAAATTTCAATTTTTCCCGAGGTCGACTTTTGGGAGAGCGTTTTTGATTTAGACTTTTTGAGTTATAAACGGTTCCGATGAAACGTCACTATTGGAACTATTATTACGCTTAACGACGTTCTAAGGGTAAAAAACAATTATATTATCGGGATAAAAAACTCGCTTAAGGAACAAAAAATTGATTTTGCACCGGGCGTCGTGCAATATTTTTTATTATTTTTTTTAATTTAGTTACCTCTAAAAATTATTTATCGTAGAAAATGGAATTTAGGGAGACTAAACTAAAAAAAAAATTAATATAAATAAATATAGTATAAATCATGATAAATAATTAAGACTTTAAGAAAAATTAAGAACGATGAAAAAATAAATATCCAATATGTGAATAACTGATTATTATCAATTCTTTACAGACTTAGATTCCGTAATAATTTTTTTTTTTGGTTTCTCTCGGGAAAAAAACTCGCTTAAGGAACAAAAAATTTATTTTGCACCATCTCCCGAAAAGTAGAGAGTAACGTTATTTCGTGCCCCGAGTGAACCGTAGAAGGGTTTACGTTAATTTTTAAAGTGTAGCAAAAAATCGCTCAAAGCCTATAGGAAATGGGCGTCGTGCGTTGTTTTTTTAATTATTTTTTGTTTAGTTACGTCTTAAAATTATTTTTCATAGAAAACTGAATTTAAGGGAGACTAAATTAAAAAAATAATAATAATATATATAAAGTACACTTGCCCTCGAAAAAAAACTCGCTTAAGGAACGAAAAATTTATTTTGCAACATCTCCCGAGAAGTAAAAAGTTACGTTATTTTGTGCCCCGATCGAAGCGTAAGTAAGGACCTTTAAGATTTCTTTACGTCGATATTTATATTAAGAATTGATATTCAGGTATTCACTCATCATTAATTGTTTATTTTTTCTATGTTCTTAATTTTTCCTAATTTTCATCATACCTTTATCCGTGAACTTTTCGTTTTTTTCCTCAAAATACGATAGTGACGTTTCGTAAATACCGAGACGATACTCGGAAGATATCAATCGAGGCCGGGTTTCCTCAACGGCGTCACTATAATATAATGACGTTTCTCGATTACCATAAAAACGAACTCGAACGTATTTTCAGGGATGAACTATCGTTAAGCGTATTAATTATTATTATAGTGACCTTTTTTCTGTACCATTTATAAGTCGAAGGTATAAGTTAAAATTTGAAGAAAAAAAATTTCAATTTTTGCCGAGGCCGACTTTTTGGAGAGCGATTTTGATTTAGACCTTTTGAGTTATAAACGGTTCCGTTGAAACGTCACTATTGGAACTACTATTACGCTTAACGACGTTCTAAGCATAAAAAATGGATTCTAAACGCGTAGAGTCATTTATTTTTGGCTTTTACGAAACGTCACTATACGACGACGCCATTTCCTATAGGCCTTGAGCGATTTTTTGCTACACTTTAAAAATTAACGTAAAAAAATATTAAAGGTACCCTCCTACGGTTCACTCGGGGCACGAAATAACGTTACTCTCTACTTTTCGAGAGATGGTGCAAAATAAATATTTTGTTCCTTAAGCGAGTTTTATTCCCGAGAGAAACCAAAAAAAAAAAATAATTACGGAATCTAAGTCTGTAAACAATCGATAATAATCAGTTATTCACATATTGGATATTTAATTTTTCTTCGTTCTTAATTTTTCTTAAAGTCTTAATTATTAATCATGATCTATACTATATTTATTCATATTAATTTTTTTTATAGTTTGGTCTCCCTTAAATTCCATTTTCTACGATAAATATTTTTTAGAGGTAACTAAATTAAAAAAAAAAGATAATAAAAAATATTGTACCACGCCCATTTACCTCGGAAACGTGCGTCGTGCGTGTTTTTTTAAATTATTTTTTTGTTTAGTTACATTTTTTGTTTAGTTACCTCTAAAAATTATTTTTCATTGAAAACTGAATTTCAGGGAGACTAAATTAAAAAAAAATAATATATATAAAGTACACTTGCCCTCGAAAAAAAAACTCGCTCAAGGAACGAAAAATTTATTTTGCAATATCTCCCGAGAAGTAAAAAGTTACGTTATTTTGTGCCCCGATCGAAGCGTAAGTTGGGACCTTTAAGATTTCTTTACGTCGATATTTATATTAAGAATTGATATTCAGGTATTCACTTATCATTAATTGTTTATTTTTTCTATGTTCTTAATTTTTCCTAATTTTCATCATACCTTTATCCGTGAACTTTTCGTTTTTTTCCTCAAAATACGATAGTGACGTTTCGTAATTACCGAGACGATACTCGGAGGGGATCAATCGAGGCCGGGTTTCCTCTACGGCGTCACTATAATATAATGACGTTTCTCGATTACCATAAAAACGACCTCGAACGACCAAACGGCAATATTTTCAGGGATGAAATATCGTTAAGAGTAATAATTATTATTATAATGACGTTTATTCTGTACCATTTATAAGTCGAAGGTTTAAGTTAAAATTTGAAGAAAAAAAATTTCAATTTTTCCCGAGGTCGACTTTTTGGAGAGCGATTTTGATTTAGACCTTTTGAGTTATAAACGGTTCCGATGAAACGTCACTATTGGAACTATTATTACGCTTAACGACGTTCTAAGGGTAAAAAATGGATTCTAAACGCGTAGAGTCATTTACTTTGGGCTTTTACGAAACGTCACTATATGACGACGACGTTTCCGAGGTAAATGGGCGTCGTGCAATATTTTTATTATTTTTTTTAATTTAGTTACCTCTAAAAATTATTTATCGTAGAAAATGGAATTTAGGGAGACTAAAAAAAAAAAAAAATTAATATAAATAAATATAGTATAAATCATGATAAATAATTAAGACTTTAAGAAAAATTAAGAACGAAGAAAAAAAATAAATATCCAATATGTGAATAACTGATTATTATCAATTCTTTACAGACTTAGATTCCGTAATAATTTTTTTTTTGGTTTCTCTCGGGAAAAAAACTCGCTTAAGGAACAAAAAATTTATTTTGCACCATCTCCCGAAAAGTAGAGAGTAACGTTATTTCGTGCCCCGAGTGAACCGTAGAAGGGTTTACGTTAATTTTTAAAGTGTAGCAAAAAATCGCTCAAAGCCTATAGGAAATGGGCGTCGTGCGTTGTTTTTTTAATTATTTTTTGTTTAGTTACCTCTAAAATTTATTTTTCATAGAAAACTGAATTTAAGGGAGACTAAATTAAAAATAATAATAGTATAGATAAAGTACACTTGCCCTCGAAAAAAACTCGCTTAAGGAACGAAAAATTTATTTTGCAACATCTCCCGAGAAGTAAAAAGTTACGTTATTTTGTGCCCCGATCGAAGCGTAAGTGGGGACCTTTAAGATTTCTTTACGTCGATATTTATATTAAGAATTGATATTCAGGTATTCACTCATCATTAATTGTTTATTTTTTCTATGTTCTTAATTTTTCCTAATTTTCATCATACCTTTATCCGTGAACTTTTCGTTTTTTCCTCAAAATACGATAGTGACGTTTCGTAAATTCCGAGACGATACTCGGAAGATATCAATCGAGGCCGGGTTTCCTCTACGGCGTCACTATAATATAATGACGTTTCTCGATTACCATAAAAACGAACTCGAACGTATTTTCAGGGATGAACTATCGTTAAGCGTATTAATTATTATTATAGTGACATTTTTTCTGTACCATTTATAAGTCGAAGGTATAAGTTAAAATTTGAAAAAAATTTCAATTTTTCCCGAGGTAGATTTTTGAGAGCGATTTTGAATTAAACCTTTGAGTTATAAACGGTTCTGATGAAACGTCACTATTGGAACTACTATTACGCTTAACGACGTTCTAAGCATAAAAATGATTCTAAACGCGTAGAGTCATTTATTTTTGGCTTTTACGAGAAACGTCACTATACGACGACGCCATTTCCTATAGGCCTTGAGCAGTTTTCTATGCACTTTAAAAATTAACGTAAAAATATTAAAGGTACTCTCCTACGGTTCATTGGGGCACGAAATAACGTTACTCTCTACTTTTCGAGAGATGGTGCAAAATAAATTTTTTGTTCCTTAAGCGAGTTTTTTTCGAGAGAAACAAAAAAAAAAAAAAAATAATTACGGAATCTAAGTCTGTAAACAATCGATAATAATCAGTTATTCACATATTGGATATTTAATTTTTCTTCGTTCTTAATTTTTCTTAAAGTCTTAATTATTAATCATGATCTATACTATATTTATTCATATTAATTTTTTTTATAGTTTGGTCTCCCTTAAATTCAATTTTCTACGATAAATATTTTTTAGAGGTAACTAAATTAAAAAAAAAAAGATAATAAAAAATATTGCACCACGCCCATTTACCTCGGAAACGTGCGTCGTGCGTGTTTTTTTAAATTTTTTTTGTTTAGTTACATTTTTTGTTTAGTTACCTCTAAAAATTATTTTTCATTGAAAACTGAATTTCAGGGAGACTAAATTAAAAAAAAAATAATATATATAAAGTACACTTGCCCTCGAAAAAAAAACTCGCTCAAGGAACGAAAAATTTATTTTGCAATATCTCCCGAGAAGTAAAAAGTTACGTTATTTTGCGCCCCGATCGAAGCGTAAGTTGGGACCTTTAAGATTTCTTTACGTCGATATTTATATTAAGAATTGATATTCAGGTATTCACTTATCATTAATTGTTTATTTTTTCTATGTTCTTAATTTTTCCTAATTTTCATCATACCTTTATCCGTGAACTTTTCGTTTTTTTCCTCAAAATACGATAGTGACGTTTCGTAATTACCGAGACAGATTTTGAGGGGACTAACGGAGGGCTTTGGGTTTCCTCTACGGCGTCACTATAATATAATGACGTTTCTCGATTACCATAAAAACGACCTCGAACGACCAAACGGCAATATTTTCAGGGATGAAATATCGTTTAGCGCAGTGGTTCTCAAACTTTTTCGATTCGCGGCACCCTTGACTAATTTAAGTTTGCCGAAGTAACCCCATTTTAGATTCTTAAAGGAAAGTCTTCCAATTTATAAAATAGGGTCTATCATTAATCATAAAATTGCAATAATTTTGCATGGTCACAGCATGAAAAAAGCATTCCCAGGATTTGCCTCTGAATATATAAATATATAAGGATAACATAACTAAAACTTTCTTAACAAGTTGGAAAATTCAAAATCGATTAAAATTTTTAAATGAAAACTGAAATACAATTATGAAAATGTTCAAAACTTTCGGCGTCACCCCTGAGGGGAAGCAGCGCCACCCAAATGTGACGCGTCACACAGTTTGAGAACCACTGGTTTAGCGTATTAATTATTATTATTGTGACGTTTTTTCTGTACCATTTATAAGTCGAAAGTATAAATTAAAATTTGAAAAAAAAAATTTCAATTTTTCCAGAGGTTGACTTTTTGGAGAGCGATTTTGATTTAGACCTTTTGAGTTATAAACGGTTCCGATGAAACGTCACTATTGGAACTATTATTACGCTTAACGACGTTCTAAGCGTAAAAAAATGGATTCTAAACGCGTAGAGTCATTTATTTTGGGCTTTTACGAAACGTCACTATAAGACGACGACGTTTCCGAGGTAAATGGGCGTCGTGCAATATTTTTTATTTTTGTTTTTTAATTTAGTTACTCTAAAAATTATTTATCGTAGAAAATGGAATTTAGGGAGACTAAACTATAAAAAATTAATATAAATAAATATAGTATAGATCAAAGTGGTTCTCAAACTGTGTGATCATGGCGCACGAAAACGCGAAAGCGTTTCACGGAATGCCGAAAACGGTTAAACCAAATCGAACGAACGAAGAAGTACAAC
>JABUQX010044583.1:0-40000 GCA_015478945.1 Trachelipus rathkii
TCATTTTATGCGGGTCTATCGTTGTTCTTATAACTGTGGTATGCTAGCTCAGCTTTGTCTTGATTCACTTTCTCCGCGTCTACATTTTCTTGGCTCTGGGCCCTTACCTGCCAATTTGGTGTAGCTGTCAGCTGTTTCGTCCTTCACTTTTTCCTAGGTTATTATATAGCCTTTCCTGCTTCCGGTTCGTTTTGATTTTATCTTACAGGATTTTTTTTTGGGGCTCTCTTCACCACTCATTATTCTTGGACCCTTTATTTGTACTGTTCTTTATTAATCTGTATTATGCAAGTATGCAATGAAATTAGTTTTAATGTTAAGTCTGTCGCATGCCTATCAGGATGATATTGCGTTTTAACATAGCGTGCACCTTCCTTTCCTTATGTGGTATGAATAAAGTGAATATCCATGCTATTTATATTCTGCAAACGAGTTCATTGTAATTCTTCATTACTCGCTTCATGTTAATGCAGAATTAATGTTATGAGTTTCATTTTAGTAGTATTATATAGCTAGTCATCTTGTTTATTTTAGGTTGTGGAGCAGTTTGTGTAAAAGCATTTGATATTCTGAAATGCTGCCTTTTATATGTGCTATAATCATTTTTTGACCTGTAACAAACATAGTTTTATTTATTCACGACTTAAGTTACCATTTAAATTATTTTGGATCGAGATTTAGCCATCACCACAATTTACTACTTTTTTGATAAAAATTCTCCAACTGGTTATGAAGCAACACTTTATTACTAAGTGATCAGTCTGTCTGCAAAAGATCTTTCTTTTATCGCAATTATCTCCAATCAAGAAAAGATCTAATATTTTTCTGAAAGACTAATTTCCCTAACCTTTTTCTTTACACCTAAAGCTATACTCCCCATATCTTGACTTGCACCTACTAGGTTAAATTCTCGGAAATCAATGCACTTCTTCCACTAGCTTTATCTTCTGAATCAACCTCCTATAATGAATATCATTATAGTTCAAAGATAATTTTTTTTCTCATTAATTAGTTTAGATGATAAGGTAAAAGGTTTATAAAATACACATAAGTTGAAAATGTTGTATTTATATATTATAAATATAAAGTTGACTTTTCTTTTAATGGCATGTTGTTTATATAATATTATACTATGCATTTATAGTGTTTTACCTTCATTCTCATTTCAAGATACATCATCACAAATGAAAAACGTATTTATAACTTTTAATAGGTATATAAGTTAAAGACAGTTTTCTTTCTGTGACACAATCAGCAACCAAGATCCAAATGTCAAATTTCATATAAATTTTAGGCACGGTTAATGAACAACAGGTTTTTTCACTCATCTGAAAATACCACTAAACACGTTAAGCATTCCTCTAATTTTTGCTTGACCTGTAATTAGATTATTGGTTTAGTTTTAATTGCGGCATATTTTTTAATTTTTGGTTTTAAGTGTTTAAAGATTTGTTTAATAGTTTGATTGTTGTTGTTTTTTTAACATGTTTTTAATTTATTTTTGTGTGATTGTTGGTTTTTTTTTTTGTTAATTTTTTTTAGTTTAGGTTTAAATTTATTTTTCAGTTATTTGGTTCAGAATTAGGCTTTAAGTAAAGGTCTATGGTGTAGATTTAATTAGGTTAGGACTTAATCTTTGATTTTATAAGTTTATTTTAATACATTTGCAGTGATGCAGTGCAAAAATTTTGAAAATCGGAGGTGAAGCCTATTACCAAATTAATTAATAATTTTAGACATGTTAATATTAAGAGGGTAAAAAGTTGCTAAATCTGGTTAAAGGCATTTTTTAATCTTTTTTTCCGTTTTTTAAATTTTAATACATTTTGCAGGTATTGTGCAAATTTTGAAATGCGTGAGGGATAGGCCCTTGTATTAAATCAGTTACCAATAATGTTTATAATTGATGGCTTCGTGGTGTAGCTCAGGTGAGTGCAGCATGCGAGGTGTTGAGTCTATATAGCGTAGTATATATGGTATGACAGCTATGTGCTGTGCGTTTATGCTGCTAGTGGTGGGCATCGTTGGAGCGATATGATTGAGATAGTTTGATGTGAGGCGAATACGGGCAGCGATCGCAGTTGTGATTGACTATATTCTACGATAGGTATATATATATATATCTTATATATTATATATTATATATATTATATATGAACTTAACGTAATTCCAGATTTATATATGTAATAATTATTATATTTATAGCTAGGATTTGTAAGTGATTTAGAGAAGAGGCACTATTTATAAAGGAGGTGGTATTGAATCTGCCATGTCGGCAGTGTGTTATGTATTATTTGATTACTATATACAGAGATATTTTTGCTGTAATAGGATACCTGTAGAGTGTGTCGGGGATCGGCAGATTGATTATAATGCGAGTTTTTGTCTTGTGTTGCTCTCTCTCTCTCTCTGTAATGCTTATGTTATTAGTTTCTGATGGGTTGGGATATACTTGCTGTGCTGTAATTCCTCTTGGACATATTATTTATAGGACTTTGATTTTGATTATGGTGAGGCTTTGGATAGATAGGCAGGCACTACTATTATATCATGATTATGTCATTTGTACAGACGACGTTTTTTTGTTTTTAATGCTGGTGGTCTTGAGAAGCTAGTGTTCATTGTTTACGATGTATATAATGGAGAACTTATAGAAGCAGAACATTTGATTAGTATAGATAAAAGAATGGAATTAATGCGTTCTAGCTGCTCTACTGAGTAGATGCGAATGATAGTTGGCTAGCTGGTATACGAGAGCTGTTTTAGGTCGGCGTTCTCTGGATTTAAATATATAGACAAGAGCTGAAGATTATATATAGTATATGCTGGCCGTAGGAGAATGATGGTATAGATAACAATTAGAGAGAGGAAACTGGCATAGGTTTGTGCCTTTTGGATGAAGGAAAGGGTAGTAGGGGAGATTTGGGAACTGTTAGGCCAGTTAGTTCGTTATATTGAGATAGTATATATATGGCGACACGCTTCTTGAGATATATGAGTTATTGGATGATATTGAGACATCTTGCTAATACGTATATGATATATAGAGATGTGAGAGAATGGGGCGAATAATAGATACGTGTGGGTGAGAGATGGGTTCTGAGTATTGAGTATTAGATATTGGAGACCAAGTTGTAATTATCTTTCTTGACGTTAGCAAAGCTTGAGTAGTTTGAAATCGTGACAAAAGGCTGATTCAAAGTTTATTGCAAGGGATATGTTTGGTGGAAAAGTAGTGTATTAAGGTGCGGTATGTACGGGTTCGTTGATTAAAGCAGTGTGTTTGTGTCTATATACGTAGTGTCATAGTGGTGTATTTGCTAATGCGTATGAGTCAATTCATTAGTCATCATGGGACGTGAGTGAAGAGGATGGTGTCCCAGGCAAGGATTTGTAGCTTGGGTTACTGATCTCTATATATATACTATTCTGTTTCCTTATGTTTTTAATAAATGGATTTAGAATCAGTAGTTGTCTAATGTAAGGTTTGATAAGTTTGAGATGTTATTTATAATAAATTATGTAGCAACTTCAATGGAATAATATATAGATGGAGGCATAAAGTTATTATTTAAAATTGATCTTGAATTAACTATATTCTTGTAGTTTTGGAGTACTGGATGTGGCATAGAATTTGATTTTTTATGTATGTAAATATATAGGTGTTATTATTAGGTGGTTCAGACTTTTCTTATTAAGGTTTATTCCTGTCAGATTATGGAAGGCAGATTTCATAGGGTAGATTTTGTAGAATAGATTATATGATAATTTATATATATATGTATGATATTTATTTTTAATATATATATATATGTCATGTTTAGATCTTGTAAATATTTTTGAAAATATTATATTATTATTGGATTATATTGGTTGTGTGTATTTATATAGAGCTGTTAATTTATCTCTTTTAATAGTTGAGTTAACCATGTTTGGTGATTATATTTAGGATTAGACATAGAAATAGGGGGCGTGTAGAATACTAGGCGGTGATATTGTAAGGATATATTATACCGTACTTCTGCTTTATATGTTTTTCAAGTTAGTAGGATGGTAAAGATTCCTAATTAAGATCGATGGTATTCTCTATTAATCTTAGATTCAGTTCTATATCACCCGTTCTCATATAGTCAATAGTTCTGTTTAGGTTTGGATGGTTAAATAAAGACTTTGTTTATGCCTAGGTGATACTTTAGAGTATTTTGAGATTTTGTGGGTAAGTCACACAATTTTGATTAATGTTTTGGAGCTTTCCTTTGATATGTAAAAGAATTTAAGGAATTCATATTGATTTGATTGTTTTGTTTAGCAGATAGAAGTGAATGTGCGATCACTGGTTGATTACGACGACAACGAGTTTGATTCTAGAGGGATATGGCTAGAGTTGACGATTTAAAAGGATTATGCATGGTATTTGATAGGTATGGCAAATCTTCTTGAGCATAGCGTGGGCTCCGGGATTAGCTTTTTCAGCAAGGATAATTTAGATTAAGGAGCTGCTGGACTTATTTTTACGTATATGTAGTAGCTCGATGGTTGAGGAGATTATCTGTACTTTAGATGCTCAAAGTTAGTCAGGAAAAATATATATATACGTACGTATTGCGTTAACCGCCAGTCATTATTATAGGATTATTTATTGACAAATTTAATTAGAATAAAAAAACTGATATTTATCGAGAAATCTTATATATACATATTATATTATCCAATAACGTGTATATTATATTTATTATAATATTTAATTATATATTATATATTATATATTTATATATTATATATATATATTAATAATTATTATAATATATATAGTAATATTAACTATTTATATATATAATATTAATATAATATTATTTTTATATATATTTTATAATTTATCATTATCGTACTGTTTATGGTTTATAGACCAATTTGGATTAATTTAGTTTTTATATCCATATATATTTACTATCTATATATATGATCTCTATATGATATTACTTCAGTTTAGTGTGGCTTGATTATACAAAAGTTCGATATTATTTTTAGATTTAGTTATAAACAAAAATACAGATTATATTTATTTATTAAAATTTTAAAAAATGAATATATCAAAAATGGTGAACTTAGCATGAAAAACAAATTGCTATATTATTTAGAATCAGGCGGTTTTTAAGGAGTTATTATTATTATTATATAAAAAAACTAAACAAAATTTTTTTATAATGAAATATCTAAAACGTATATACTCGATTAATTTGTGTTTCGTTATTAACTTATTAGAATATATTTTATTTAATATACACCCATAGTTTATTAATATAATATATATGTTATAATATAAAATCAAGAAAAACCGAGTAGTCATATTTTGACTATTTCTAATATTAATTAAATAAATAACATAGTCACGATAGAAGAGTAGAGGGATATACGCTATCCTCTTATAGTTTGATAGTACCTTCTTTTTCATTCAACATACTAAGCACGCAAGACCATTCGCCGACATTTTATGTTCGTTAGTAGTCCCCGGAAGTAAAGTACTGGACTCTTAGCCGCACTGTAGTTAAAGGGCGATTAACACGCTCAAAATTTCTTTTCTAGTTTAGATAGATAATAATATAAACTGCGTCTAAGGCTGTTAATCTTTCCTTAAATTTTATTTTAATTTGATTGAATTCATTGTGTTTCGGTCACCTAGCTTAGAATATATTGGCTGTAAGGATGATCATGATACTTCACGGAATATTAGATAAAAAAAACTCAAAAATAAATAATATTTAGGAAATTCAAAGTTTTAGAGATGAATAGTTATATTATTCTAAATTTAGATTTCTTTACTAATTTATATTATTAATTCATATTCTGTCTTCTAATCGTATAAATAATTATAAATTATTTTATGTTATCATTAACTCTCGCATCGGTCTAATTTTTTATTATGATTGAAAACGATTTAATCTTTATATTTGTGATTTGTGAGTGGAGGTTATGATGTGGGAGGTGTCGTTTATATAGGTCTATCAGATTTGTACTTTGGTTGTTAAGAAGGCATTCCATTGAGAGAGTGCGAATATAATTGGGTGAGTTGTGAGAGGGGAGTATATTGGATTATATTTAAAAAAATTTACGATTTAGTTTAGATAGGCTCATATGATTTTTATGATTTTCTTTTTGAGGTGTACTTTTACTTTTAAATTTATGACATTAGATTATTCTAATTTGTATATGGGTGATGCTGGGGCATACGGATAAATATTTTTAATATAGGATTGATATATAAAGTGGTTTTTTTTCATCTATCATGCTTTGAAGCGATAGTATATTACTTACTGACTTCTACATTTTTCAGTAATATTAGTAGATAAGAGTAACCTGACAGTCAATATTTTATAAATATATTAAAGATTTAATTTAAAGATTTAACTTTTTTCTCTCTTTTTTTTAATTCTAGAATATTTTATGTGAATCGAGAATTTTTTAATACCTGTAGTGACTTTTTCATATTGAATATGTATATTAACTATTATTTAATATACGCAAAGTATTACTGATAGTTTGAATTAGTATTAATTTAAATATTTTTTATATAAAAGCTTTCACCTGAAGGGAAAGTTAAAAAGACAAAGGAAAAATAATAATTTAACAGAAATGAACACATTGAGTATTAAAGTGGATATAGGTCATAATTTATTAGAAATAGAGGAAGAGAAATTGCAGAAAATGAGAGAGAAGATAATGAAGGAAATATGAAGTATGAAGGCAAGAATGATAAGAGAAGGAGAAATTTTCCATTTTCCAGTCGGAATGGTTTCGATATTAGATTAGTTTAGATTTGAATTTTATTTGGTGGTAATTGTCTCACTCTTGCTTTTATCTATAAATTTGCATTTGGTTTATTTGGATATATAAAGGCACACATTTTGTTGCATCAGCTTCTTTAATTTTTTGTTGTATCCATAATATTATATTCATATTATTGATGGAGCTTTACTTATTATGAGCAGATCGGCTCTTTAGAATTAATTAATTAGTGGGTTCTTGTAAGTTATTATGGTTTATTTGGTTGTTTCATATAGTATATGTATATAGGATAGATCGTTCCACTTTGTGAAGTGTAGTACATTAGTGAGTTGTGCAAATAGAAAGTTCTGATTAAATCTCTGTTAAAAGTATTTGTTACATACGTTGTGCCCTTTGAATATTTTTTGTTTTTTATTTGGTCTTTATATTCCCATAATTACAGATATGTATTGACTCGCTTAGATTCATACGTCTTAAACCGATTTTTTGTGCAATTACAGGTGGAGAATATAAGAAGGGAGATGCGCATTAAAGTTAGAGAGTAGATGCTGAAAACTCGAAGAATTGTGTAGAAAGCATGAGATGGAAAAACTGAGAGATGAGGATCGCTTACATAATAGCTCAATTAATATATTGTTAGGATATTGTTCTAGGACATATTCTATTTTTGCGTTAATTCAGGCGTTTAATGGGTATTGATTTAATTCAAGTTTTAGGGAATGATATATGTTTATAAAAATGGTATTAAGGTCGTAGGAGCGATCTAAGAGCTATCTTGAGGGATATTCTAACGGTGCATACTATCAATGTGTCTATTTTAAAGGAGTAATCTATAGATCAAGGAAGAGGAGAGAGATTGCGAGCGAGTTGGGGAGAAGAAAGGAAGGAAGGGAGGGGAGAGGAACAGCGATATTTCAAAAATTTATCTAAACCAGATTTAATATTAGGTGTGAGGTTGTGCGGAGGGCAAGAGCTCAACTCTCATTCGCGACTTTCGATTCTTTTTAAGATAACCAAGATTTTGATGTGTTGTCGAGGTGGTTTGTGTCGGCGGGAGATGCTGTTCTCTTATTCCTTTCGTTGAGGGGGGGAAATTAGTTTATAGTTTTGATGTTCGTCGTTTTCTCCGAGGTTCTTTGCTGATATATAGAGGCCCGAGACGATATTGAAAGTAGAAACAAATTTTACTTTTTTTTATTTTTAGTGGTAAAATTGGTTATTTCAATGGTACTTTATTATATATACTATAAGTATATAGACATTCTGAATATTGGATTAGGCGGTTTAAATATCACCTAGGGTATATATTATTCGTTTATATAGTTTTTTATTAAAAATTTAATAATTAAAATTTAAATTTCCATTTTATATATAAGGGCTTTTCTATACGTATACGCGAAAACTAGTGCTAAATGCTACTAATATATATTATTAATAAGTGATGCGTATTGTTTAAAGATTTATTAATTATTTATTTTTTTTATAATTCAATTGTTGGTATTATGTTAATATTAACAGCTCTGATTCCTAATTAATATCGATATTGTAGCGATGATAGTGTAAATAATTGTTGGGTATATTTATTCATATCAGTTAACCTTGTATATAATTTGTTAGTATTATAACTTTTCCCCTTTACGGGATCATTTTTATTTGTTATATACCGTCACCCGCAATAACAATTTGATTTTTAAGATTTTCTATCATTTTTTTTTTTTTTTTTTATTTTATGGAATATGGTTTAACCGCCATGAAGGTATGAATTTCTGAATGTTCAATGTTACTTAATAGGTATAAATATTCTGACGATGAAGATATAATTGTGATTGTAATTTTCATTTTTTCAAAACCTTTCTCTTATTGGTGCTGAAGTAATTGACTGTTGCTCATTCATCTGGTGTCATATGGTCATAAAAATGCTTGGTGGATTTGTAGTCTGGACCATCTCTTTTTGGGGGCATGAGTTTTATTTTTCATATGTTATTTCGGACAGAATTTTTAGGGGCCTAGAAACAATGAAATGTGACATTATCAGTTTTCTTCAATATGTAAGGGTACTAAATAAGTAAAGAATAAACAGTCACATGGAAAATATGGGGTTTAAGGATTAGAAATGCTACCATTTGGCTTTTATTTGTTTAATCGGGGAGGAGGAAAGTGTAGGACTATAATAACTGTTCATGTTTGGGGACTAAAATAAATGCCATTAGCCGCCGAAATCACGCTGCGATTAGAGTTTTTACACTTCGAATGGAAGTCTTAAGATTTTTGCTTTTCTTCTGTTAGCACAAAGAATAAATCAAAAACAATTCCAAATTTTTTCTTATATTTAGTTTTCATTGGTGTTTTTGTCTGCTAAATGGTTCAACCAAACACTATGGATTTTCATAGATTCTGTTAGTAATTTCATATATATATATTTAATTATTTATATTATTATATATTATATTATATTATAGATAGTATATATCTATATTATAATATATATATATTTAGTTATATCTTTATAGATTTATTTATTAATTATATATTATTATTATTTAATGTATATATATATTTATATATTCTATATTATATATTCTAATATAAGTATTTATACTATATATATATATAATATAGTTATTATATATATTATTATATTATCTATAGTTACGTCGAATAGTTTTCGTAAGATGAGTTCTTATCTAATCGTTATTATCAAGTTATATAAAATATATAGTAATATATATCAATTATAAATAATAATTATATATATAATATATAAATAATATGATAATAATAATAATATGATATTGATAATCCAATATATATAATATATAATAATAATTAATATAAAATATAATAATATATATATTATTAATAAATAATAATGAAATATTAATAGAAGAAGAAAAAACTTCAGGTTTTTTTTAAGTTTAGTTGTACCGATCATCAGATTTCCTTATCGGGGACAATATAATTTAAAATGTCCAAATAGTTTTTGGAGTCTTTAATACTTGTTATATATGTGACTGTTACCTTAGCTCAAATATAAAAGAAGAAGGACGAAAAACCCATAGATATATCTTTCAGGCAAGGCGTCCCCTGAGCTTTATCAGATGGGTAGTAGATGGACATAATGGGGTCTGGTAATATATTGGATTTTTTTGTTTATCCTGGTTTATGTTGAAATAAAAAATAAATAATAGAATAGGAGGTAATTGGATTGGGTGTGGGTCGTGTATATCCCTTAATGCTGTTGGTGTGCAGCCTTGCTGAAATGGAGGTTTTCGCGGGTTATCGCCCAAATGTTCAGCGGGATAGTCACTTGGAAATGGTGTAGAAGGATGAAATTTGAAGAGTGTATGAAGAGGAAGGAGTATGGATGAGAAGGATTAGAATGAGTCCAGAGATGGTGTCGGACCGGTGAGAACCGGCGGCGATGCTGATTAGTAACCTTCGTATAATAATAAAATAGTGATGTTATATATGCTTAATAAGATCGTAGAAGCTTGAATTGATGTATCCAAGTTTAAAGTAGGCTGTGGATGTGGCCTCGAAGACATGCTCGAACTCATCGCGGTTTCACACCGTGAAAGCACGTGAACCTTTAATAGGTTAACGTGGAGCTGAGATTATAACCAAGTGCAGGATAGCGTCCTCGGGTTGATTCGATGGGTCGGTGTTTTTTTGCATTGATCGGCCGGTAGGTAACATAAAGACGGTTTTTAGCTTGTTACCTATCCAGGGGGAAAAAGTGAGAGGTAGAATGAATGCCCAATGGTTTGAGGGCACATGATGGACCGAGCATCTTGATATCTTTATGAAAGTAATATCCCTTTAAAAATAGAAAGTAAAAAGTTAGTAGGGATGTCGGGGTGAGACAATGTATTAAGAAAAATAGATAGAAATTGATATATTATATATATTATATATATAATACTATATATATATTATATAGTTACTAATATATTTGTATATATATATTATTATATAATATATATATGATAATATATATATATTATATAATATATTTAAATATAATATATTATATATTATTCATATATATTTATATATATATAAATATATATATATATATATATTATATATATATATTTATATATATATTATATATTTATTATTATATATAATATAGTATATAGTATATTTATTATATGCATGTCCATGAGTTTGATGCATTGACAAACAGCTGGGAGCGAGAATGGAAGACAGGAGAGGTTGGAATAAGATTGATGAACCTGATAGCATAATTAAAAATTTTGTTTTAATCATATATTTTGGAATTAAATATAAATAAATTAGAGTAAAATTAATATTATACTTAAGAAGAGGGCTTCAAATTTTCTTCCGGTCCGTTCACGTAATTTTAAATCGATATATTGATTTTCAGGACTAAATATATCTACTTGGCACGTAAAATTTGGAAATAGTTCTTTAATTTTATCTACTGTCCAATCAAAAAAAATGATTCTTAGCAGCAAAAGCTAATATAGATTTTATGGCATTTTGAGCGCTGAATCAATATGCATTATTCAGATTTAAAACTTTCAAGCCAATAATGAATTCGAATAATGTTAAGGAATGTATATTACTAATAAAGAATAAAGTGGAAAGAAATATGGATTTTTTGGGATTGTCGAGTATTTAGAGAAGTTAAAAGTATAGATTTTCTAATTGTGTATGATTTTAAGCGTATTTCTATGTTTTAGTTTTATTTTGCGGTGATATAATCCATCCCGTTGAGATGTCAGGCAGATCCTGCAAAGCATCTGGCAGAGTTATTTCCTTGTATCTATTTTTTTTTTTTTTTTTTTCATGTTAAATCAGATGGAATCCGTCTCCCTTGTTCGTCGTTAACATCTGCAGCATTCTCAGGGAAAAGTCAAGATGTGAGTGTAAGACTAATGAAACATTTAACGGCTTATTTACAATAAGTTTTTTGATATGTGTATTAATTAGTCAGCAAGGGGTCTGTTATTTTGGCTTTGTGTTTTCGAGCAGACTTAAAGAACTGTCTAAAACTCACTCCAGACATTCAACTGTATTTCTTCATTATGTTGTTGTTTTTCAAAGATCATTGGTACATTGTAGTTTACGACTTCTGCGGATCTCGACAAGATCCTTCTTTACCTATTACTTAATTTAGTGAACTTGCTTTTAGACTGAATGCTGGTGATCTATGTTTATAAGCTTTACACAGTTGATTTATAAGATTAACTTAATTTTAGTGGTGGCCAGATAAATTATTTTTGCCCTTTTTGACAAATGGTTTCGCGATAAGTTGTGAGATCTGTTTTTGTAATACTGGAGGCAATTGAGTGGATTACTGCTCCTTGCTTTTGCACTCCTATCCATTTGCAAGGAAGGCACTTTTTGTATAGTCATTTGGAAGTCCATTTGAAGCGAACCTACTCTTTAGTTGTGCGTGGGCATTCGGGCTCATTGTATGAACCCGTGGCAGCAAACGTTAGAGGCGGAGATCGCATGGCAAGTGCTGCAGGTTCGAGATTCTAGTTGGATCCCTTAGTAGAAATTAACTAGAGTTTCCCCTCCTTGATAGGGCTATGCCCGTGAGTGTGACTTTAAAGAAAAAAAAAAAAGAAAAAATGTGCGCTGAGTTTTGTAGTTTAACTTTAAAATAAGAATGATGAATATGGAAATGATGGCAGAATATTGTCATTATGTAATTAGAACAGCATTAGTGCTGTATAGTGATACGTCGATAAACAATCTCCTCTTTTGGATGGAAGACAATGTCTAGATCGTTAAACAACACTTGAATGTTGTTGCAAAAACACAAGCTATTCTCATTGAAAGGTGTTGTCTGTAGCCTTTAGAATCGAAGTCTAAATTTTGTATCTCTACGTCTTTTTTTGGTAAATATCTTCTTTTGAGTATTTTAGAAGGAGAATGTAATTCGATTTGTTCCTTTGTAATGAGAGATACGTACTGATTGTTTTAAACCTGCTGAGAATTGGTTTGATTCTTTTTGCTCTTAATGGCTATGTGATTCATAGTTCAGGGTTGTATGGATTTAGTTCTCTGAATAGAGATAGATGCAATCTCTTTAGGCGTTCAAGGAGTAGAGTCTCTTTTTGATGGGGCTGGACGCATGAGTGATAAGTCAGGGTTTCCTACTTCCATGCTTATTGCTGTGGCAGAAGAAAGAAATGTGGAAGTAATGAATTTTATTACAGCTTATAAAAGGTGTATTTTTAAAGGTGTTATATCATACATTTACTTATATTGCTGTTTTATTAATAAAGCATAAAGCATAAAGATTACATGCATTATGACTTTAGTAACATAGCAGAAGTAGTCTGTTCGGTGTCTGAGTTCCTCTAAACATTGGAAGCCGAATGGGAAATGCTTCTTGTGTTCTTTAGCATCTTTGAGCAAGTGATTGACATTTTTTTTGCAACATATGTGAGATGCCCCCGATTATCTTGATCTGATTTGCTTGAAATATAGGTGATAAAGGTTTTTCCAACGTAAGGGCTTAGATTTACCGAGCTCTTTAAATAGAGTCATTTTCACAGCAGATTGATGAAAATTGAATGGCAGAGTTTTAAGCTATTCTATAAGAGAAACTACTCTTGGGAAAAATGGTTACCAACATGATGAAGATAGATCATAATCCAATTCAAAATTCATATTTACAAAATGAAATTATATAATGTAAAACTATATACATAAATATGAGAAATGTATATTTGGTTTTTTTGTGGCTGATCCGAATTTTGAATTAGTTTTCGTATCACATACAGTTTTTGTACAAAATGTTGTTTTTATAATTTAAGGGATTTAATAATGATTTCAAGGTATTAAAATCTTAAATTCTTAGCAAACTAATTTTCAAAAGATGTATGTATATCAAAGTTAAATCCCGCATGGGTTTGGAGCCAACTCAGCTTATGAATTTCACATCTTTTGCGTATTTTGGTTTTGGGACAGTGTTATTTGTAAGCTGAATTATTTTTGGATTACAATATATGTGATAGCGTATTATTCTAGTGTAATGTCGACAGGATTAAATTTTCGGCGGAGTCATGGGATGAAGGGATTTTTTTGCTCGTATAATATGATAAAAGATGATGATTGATGAGGTAATAATAATGAGTTAGTCGGAAGCAGTGACATTGATCTTTTTAAGAATGGGCGTCTCACTTCCAACTATTGAAAAATTATGTTGTAATGTTTTTATAATGAATGATATATTAAATATTATGGACTAATTTAGACTAAAATACTATGTAAATTAAATCTAGATTTAAATGTTGTTTTGTTATGCAGTTGACCGAAATGATATATTATATATATATAATATATATATATATTTTATAATATATATATATCCACTATATATACTATATATATATATATATATACTATATTATATAAAACTATACGTCCTCCAATATTTTATTCGTATGTTTTTGGTCGTTGTAAGGTAAGTATGTATATGTATTATTTTTTTATGTATTTTATATTTATTTATATACGTAAGCGCCGACTGAGAGGTTAGAGCACTGCAAAAAAGCGAAGTCCCGAGGTTGCAGTTGGTCGTGTGGAGAATTACTATTTTCGTTATTTGAGCTTAGATTTCGTCCTGCTGAAGTTAATTGAGTACACCTCTTTAATTAGGGCTCTCCAGTGAACGGCGTGTTTTCTGTAATATGATATATTATATATTATTATATATTATATATAATATATATTATATTATATTATAATTTATATATATTTATATATATATATATATATATTTAGAGGCAAATCCTGGGAATGCTTTTGGAATGATACGAAAATCGCTCAGAACGCTCTAGTACAACCTGCAGTGTCACGTGTTAGCTAAACTCCAATAGAAGGAGAGCTACCACAAGTTGCTTTTTTAATCATGTTTAATTTTATATTTTTATTTTGTTTTTTTTTTTTAAAAATTTTTTTAAGGGGCTCGAGCGTCCGAAGTGGGACAGAGGGGGGACGAAGTCCCCGTCGTCCCGTGAGGCCGGAGACATCTGACTATTTCTTCTTTGCGATTAATCTTGGGTATTCTTTTAGTTAAAAAAAACCTGTTATTGGCTTTGACGTCTTTGGCCTTGAAATTTCGAAAAAAACGTTCATCGTTCGTTCGTATATAATTATATACTGTATATAGTATATATTATATTATTATATTAATATTATATAATATATATATAGTTAATATATATTATATTATATTTATATATATATATATATATATATTTATAGATTTATTCATAGATCTACTATTATCCTTTTAATTCCTATATAATTGTGTATATATCATAGATCTATTATATATATATTATATATATATATATATATCTATGATTATATTATAAGTATATATATATATTTTTATATTATAATATATATATATATATAGTATATATATATATATATTATATATATATATAATTATATATATATATATATATATATATATAATTATATATATACAAATATTTCAGATTCCCTAAAACATTTTAATTTATCGATTAATTAATATGTTGAAAGTAATCATTTTCCATATCATATTTGTTTTTGGTGTTATATTTCTTTTCCTTCTTTATCCTTTAAGAGGAGATGAAATTCCTTTGGTTCGTGTTAAGCAAGGATTGATTCGAGGACTTAAAGAAAAATCTCTAAATGGAATAAGTTTTACTTATAACAGAATTCGTATGCTGATTCCACCAATAGGACCCTAATTTAGAGTATGAATTTTTTTTCTTACTTACTAATATAATTTTATATATTCCTCGATCTTGAAATAATTTTAAGAAAAAAGCTTTTATTATTATTACAAATCTGTTTGCAGGAATTGACAGATTTCCAGATTTTTTTTTTTCAGATTACGATATTATTAGTAGTAACAATAACGTACAGAAGGGAAGCAAAACCAAGAAACCTTTAGTGACTAATCACTAAAGTATTCTGGAATCTAAAAGCTTTTTGTCGACCATCTTTGTTTATCCACAGTTCAATATGGAAGTCTGGCATAGTATATATAATATATATAATAACTATTATATTATATTATATAGTATTATATATTATTATTATTTATATATATATTAATTATATATATATATTGATATAATAGTAATTATATATATTATAATATATATTATATTATTCTATATATAAGTATCATAGGCGGAGTGTGGCTAACATTCAGGAATGCGCGCTTTGCTCGTCTTATCAGCGTTAGCTGATAGATGATAAGGACGCTATGTTTTTGAGTAAGAGTTATTGAATTTGTCATGTTATTTATTTGTATTATCATTTTTATTGGGAATTATTTTATTATTATTATATTATTATTATAGTTATTGATTAATTATATTATTATTATTCTTATTATTTTAATGTATTATTATTATTATTATTTTGATTATCGGCTCGAAAAAAATTGATATCCTTCGTGAGAAGATTTCAATTTTTGAGACCGATAGTCCGACTCATGCGACTCCCGATTGACTTCGCTCCGACTCTGAGACTAGATTGATTCCGACTCCGTTTAGCCGATCGGTCTAGTTTGATCTGTCTGGTATTTTTCATTCTTATTAATTATTATTTTGTTATTATTATTATATATTGATTATTATTATTATTATTATTGATATTATTTTATTATTATTTATTATTATTATATTTTATTATTATATATTATTATTGATTATGTATTTATTATTATTATAATATATATATTAGATTATTATTATTATTATTATATTTATCATTATTATGTATTATTTATTTTTTTTATTTTTTATTATTATTTGTTTATTTTTATTAAATTCTATTTATTATTATTTTTGATTGATTATTATTATATTATTATTATTATTAGATATTATTATTTTATTATTATTATTATTGATTTTATTTTATTATTATTATTTTATTATTATTATTAATTATTATTATTATATTTATTATTATTATTATTATTACAGATGGGGATAAAAGAAATAGAAATTTTATTTTAAATTTATTAAGTGGAAATGTGTATATATATATATATTTACTAGTATATATAATATATAGGGGTGGGGTGGGGGAGGTGGGTGGGGGGGATGATATTTAATATATATAAATATATAATATATATATATATATATATTTATAATATATTATATATATATTATTTATAGTCAATAATAATCTTTTTTTTAATAAAGAATTAAATAAAATATGCGGAGCTACATTATGAATAAATATAAAAACATATTGAATTTTTTATTTTAAACCCTTTATAACATAAGTGCAAAAATTATAAAACTATTATTATTTTTAAGTCGTGAAAAAAGAAATTAATCATGATATGTAATTTGCTTCGTCGGGGCATTTGTATAAGGGCATTGTTCACACTTATATTGAGAAGAGAATGGTCTCTGTTATTCGAGGGGATTTGTACGAGTCGTGTTTTTATAGGATCTTTTAATTAGCAGTAATATGCGCAGCTTATTTAGGCCTTTTGTGATAGACATGTTCTCACTTTTTAATGGTTTAAACACTTAACGTAGGAGCCTTTATCTAAATGATTTACCATTAAAAACTACCTGTGGGTTTTTATTTCTCCTGGCGTTATGCTTTACATTAAACTCGATGTAGCAATCCTTTAGATCTCATTTCTTTCTTCACAGACTAGAGTCGTTATATCATCCATCTTTCTAAGTTTAGTATAATAACTTTCAACCTCCTCATTATCTATTACTGTTCATTTTCTCATATCATCTCGATGTTATTCTCACCAAGTTATAATAGTATTCGATAGATTAACGATTTTTCTGTTGTTTATTTAACGTTTCATCCTTAGCTTTTAACTATTGGTTATGGACCCATCCGGGTTTTAAAATTGAACAGCGGTAAGACTTAGACCCGTGCATCCAAAAACTCGCGTTGTATACTGAACCATATTTACGTCCATTAAGTCCTAAAAATTTACCCGTTAGGCGGATGCAGTTCCCATTTCATGGTCCAAAGATACGATTGTCTGTGATCCAATTATAAATCTCTCTTTGTCTAGTTCTTCAAGAAGATTATAAAAGATTTTACCCATAGCGTGGGAGTGGTGAATGCCCTGCGGTTGGTGGATTAGTAGTTCTGTTCAGGCGTATTGGGGGTGTATTTATCCTCGAAAACAATATGTTTCGCCCTGAAATAAGTGACATCCGTTTTATTCCTCATCTGCATTTTAAAAAGTGTTCCCATAACTCACGGCATCGGGGTGACAGGATAATAATCCCCTCAGTGGTTGGTTGCCCGTAGTCTAAGTTGTCCTCCAAATGGAATTAGGCATGAATAACTTGGCTTGAATAACGAAGAACAAGGTTTTTTTCGCGTATATACTTAGCCGTTGCAGTTTAACACTTCGATTCGTTTTCAATAGTCCTTCAATGAATTAGATTCGACCATGAGGGTATCGGACTGTTCAGCTATTCAACGGGTACTGCAGCTCTCTTTTATTTTCAAGAATTTTCCAACTACTTGTAAACAGTCTCCGATTTCTGAGTCGAGTTCCAGAATTTATAACTTGGTGATCTGTATCTGTCTTTAAGTTCTAGGTTCAGGTGTTATTGTAAACACCTGAGACTCACGCTGTCGTTCAGTATGATTATTAAGTGCTTTCTTGTGCTCTTTTTCTGCACGATGTTCTAACAATGGGTGAAACTAAGTTTTCCATTATATGATCCTGGCGAAAATGCAGGTATTATTAGTAGTTTTTGAGGAGGAAGGACCATACATTCGTACACAGAAATAACTTCTTTTCCTCTATAAATAATTTCATGGTAGGCAGTTCTGTCCATACCAACTTTGTGGGGTACTCCACTAGGGAACGCTGGTTTCTGAACCCAAGGTATATGATGTAGAATTTTATGTTAAGTTTGGTTACCGCTGTTAGGTGGTGTGAGTAGAGCATGGTTCAGTTTCCACAATATTAGAGCTTCCCCTATACATAAGTTTTTATTTAGCCCATCATTAACTACCGCTATGAACAAATATGACTAACCCTTCTTCTTCGACTGGTTCGAGGGTGGTTCGTGAACCGAACGTTACTTACATCTTTATCTTTTTCATTCGCCACCATTTACCCTAACACTCGAACCTTAGCTTCATAGGCAAGCGTCCTGGAGCTCGTTAAACTACTTATACGATCGAATAATACCGGACTTCGGTGTTGTTGTTCTTCTACACATGCTGTTGATGTTGTAGTGGAATATGACCCATGGAAGAGATACTATCTGATTTTCTTTCAACAGATCCATTAAGATCTTTTTTAGCTGAATTATCCTAGCCTTGCTTCTCGTTCATTTGATCTTCTCTTTTTAGACTTTAGTCACAGTTAAGGTTTATTAAGTTTTCACAACTATGACCATTAATACCCTGTATTTTGAAACAGGGACCTCCGCATATGCCGTCAGGGAAAGCTGTCTGTTCTTTCAGTTTACTCTCTTTCACCACGTTGGCGAAGCATGGCGATATTTGACCGTGTATATGTTGCATAAACTCAACCATCTGATAGCCTCATGAGGAATAAGCGCTTTCTGACTATCTTAACTCTCATTTATATGCGCTATAGTATTCAAGGCTCATGAATTGGGCTGTTAAAAATTCTAAAAATAAGACGCTTGCTATAGTGCAAACATTCGTTAAGCAGTCATAATTTTAATCATATTCCATAAACTTTTTACGAAAAGCTTCAAATTTTGGCGTAAGATATCTACATTTCTTGCAACAATACTGTTGTCATTATCGCTAATATCATACTCTCGCTCAGGGAATGTAGCATACCATACATTAAACTCGTTTTTCTCAGCATCATTCATTCTATCGATCTCGAACATATCCGGAGAAGGAATAGGTCTAAAGTAGATTGTCAGAGTGTGGAAACTGTGTAAGGAAAAGTCCCTTATCTAGTTTCCTGCTTAAGACATACATTTAGGCAGGCTTTTAAACAAGGGCTTGTTCTAATGTATCTTTTAAATGTCGATATTTTCAATACGATGTCATTAAAATGAAATCTTCTCGTTTCCTCGTTTAATGGGATTCCCTTTAATACGACACCTTCAGGTCCTTTCTAAAGCAGTCTATTGTACATGAAACTGGGTTGAACGTCCTCTGGTTGTGTGGATGCCACACGTGGAGTACTTTTGGAATGAGCTTTAGCAAAAGACATTATTTATAACTGATCGACTGGACATTGTTCATATTCATTTGTAGCATTCTATTTAAATAAGAAAGCTTTTTCGTTTCGTCTTACAGCTCTTACAATTCGTTAATTTTTACAGCATTTATAGCATACAATCATACTCACAAGTAGATAGGGGACCATATCGATCAGTTAGGTAATAATTTCCAAAGGGGATTTGTGAGTTTTTTATTACTTTCAATTATTCTTAATTTTCAATGAGGTTTTCATATGAAGCATCATGTAATCCATATCAGGATTATTATGTTCCGTCTCATTATAGACCTTACACTACATACTAATTACATTTATGTTGTGTTCGTTCTGTTATGAGGTATTTATTAAACGTGTCATAACAATTACTTATATATATTTTCCGAAATTCCTTATGGTTTCTAAATATTACTGCATATAAAGTTAGGATCATTTGAAGTAATGTAGATACCCCTCCACGAAGTTTTCCTCTACATTTCAGTTCAAGATTGTTTACAGTTTACATCTCGCATTCGTATTCGTCTGGATGGATTGCACCATTTAAGCAATGCGCTATACATTTCGGACAGAAAATATCACCTGTGATACTTTTACGATTGAGACCACCTATGGTTAAAGGTATTACTTGATATATCAGACCCAGCGATATATTTCATAGAACATATAAAAATTTTTATCTTTATCGTTTTCTGTGGTTTTGTACGCACTGACCACTCTGTTCACTTAGTTCTATAAAAAAATAAGACAATCTAATGTTTCTCTATTAATAGTGATTTCTGACCTAATGGACTAGCAAAATTAATCCAAAGTCATTAGACTATTTCCTCACCTTTATCTTTCACGTCTTTAGGCGTAATATTATGACCAGTTCCCTTAGCAATATATATTTGAGCCAAGGCTATGGCTTTAAACCCACAACCTACAGTGTCTGGAATCTTACTGCTTTTTCCATTTACCTGTACCCTTTTTACCAGATGACACCTCTTAAGCTTTTTGGTGTTTTCAAAGTTTGCATTTGTAGGGAGTATTATAGCATTCCCCTCAGGGTTGCGAAATACCGCTTGACTTCAATGATGAAATAAGGAAACGTGTACGATTGGAATGCAGCTTCGAGTCGTTCACAGAGATAGGGTACAATGTTATCATTACGTTTTATTTCCTTAAACGGTATATTAACATGAAACTCGTTCCTGGCTCCGTCATTGAACGTAAAGGTTAATCGTACCTCATACTCACGATAATTGATTTCGCCTCTTAAATGGGAAATGATATCTAGAATCACTCGACTAAAGGCATCGCTGATATCGAAACCCTGGTTGAACACTCTGTCTTCAGTTACTTTGATTCGATATTTATGGACATCCAGAATTCCTGATTTTCTACCATATCCGACTCTCTTCATGTCGAAGAACTCAGCTGTGAAGTCTTCATACTTACGTTTTTTCTGTAAAAATGAACATAACATAAGTAAACAGCTCACGAATGAGTAATATATATATATATATATATATATATATATATATATATTATATATATTATATTATATATATATATATATATATATATATATATATATATATATAATTTATATACTATATAAATATATATATATTAATAATAAATATCATAATAATAATAATAATAATAATAATAATAATAATAATAATAATAATAATAAAATAAAATAATAATAATAATAATAATAATAATAATAATAATAATAATAATAATAATAATAAAAATAATAATAATAATAATAATAATAATAATAATAATAATAATAATAATGATAATGTGAAAGGTAGTTATGTAAAATTGGTTTATTTCATAACTAGAATAATATATATATATATAATATATAATATATGATATATATATATATATAAATAAATATATATATATATATATATATATATATTTATATAGAACATTATCACATATATATATATATATATATATATATATATATATATATATATATATATATATAAATATATATATATATAATATATATAATATATATATATTATAACAACGACAATTTCTAAAAGCTGAAAAATAATAAATATACACTTTATAGAGTAATAATAATAATAATAATAATAATAATAATAATAATAATAATAATAATAATAATAATAATAATAATAATAATAATAATAATAATAATAATAATAATAATAATCATAATAATAATAATAATATTAATAATAATAATAATAATTGTAATGCAGTGGTACATGAAGTATATAAATTGTTTTCATTTATTTGTTTAAAATAGAGGTCACGTATTGCTATTGCAATATTATTTATTTTTCTTTTATCTATATATTTAATGTATACTGCAAGGCCCGGTCAAAATACTGTAAATATGTTTTTATTATAAGGAGAAATAACAACCAATGAGAACTCATCTTTTGAGACTTACTTTTAAAATCTGAATTGTCATTGGTCGTTATTGTCAAAGCTTTATTAATGTTATTAATATTATTATTATTATTATTAATATTTTTAAAGCAAAATTGCGAAAGGATACTGCGTATTACTATATATATATATATATAAATGATTTTATATATATATATATATATATATAAATAAGTATTTTATTGAATAAATGTATTTTTTGTTGAGGTGTGGTAGCTCATAAACTACGATTTTCGTGAATTTCTTTATTCTGATTGGAATGAAAGATTGTTATTCCTTGAAATGTAGTACGATATTACAAGGAATACCAATCCCGCCCTTCCTTTAGATGTCTTGTATATATTTGTGTTACTAAATTAATTAATAAATATATACATCATTTTACTTTCTGTTTTTAAGGATTGTGATTCGTCAAGAGTCGTAATCTATATTACTTGAATCCATATAAATAGTAAAAATAAGAATAATTTTGATCTTTCCGCTTTTCATTGTTGTTAGCCTAAGTTGTATATAGTTGGTACTACGGAATTGCATTGTATCTCTCGACAATTTTTTAATTATATGATAAATTGTGTATTCACGTAACAAGAATGCTTTATTTGGCTGTATATTACAAAAGTAAATGTACGTGTTTTTTTAAATTTAATGTGGTGATATAATTTCGATGTGTAAAATATTGCCGTTTTATTTATTGTAAAGATTAAGGTGATTAAGTTTATATTCTTAAAGCCATTGTGTGTAGATTGTATTTTATATGTGCATTAGTATATCAAAGTGTCGTCTGCAGATAATGCATTGGTAAAGAGTATTGCATTCGGATTGTTGCTAGATGTTACTGGCAGGTAAGCTTGTATCTATGGTAATTTATTTTATGAAGTTTCGCGATTAATATATTTTGGTGACAAATACAAAACATTTGTAAGATTATTATTTGTTTGTTAACATATGGTTAAAGTTTGTATTCACAATTTTGTTTGCAAAGAAAGAATTATATAATTACTAATAGGCAACTCTTTTGCCATTAGAGAAACTGTTATAGTAAGAAGTCAGCTGATCCTGTATTATTTGTTCACACAAACGAATCGATGTTTTATGTAAATTTCAAATCCGATTAATTTTCAAGTAAAGATTTAAGATCACCTATCAAATCAATCAGTCTATATATTTTTGTTAATATATTTTATTTATTTATACACATTTTTGAACATAAATATTTATATATTATATATATCTATTTATGGGCGAGGATCTGTATAAATTTAATGTTAGAGCATTTTGTTATTGAGTAACAGTTGATTGCATATATACATTGATGAACATATAGTTGTACATATTGCATGTACCTATATATGGTCGTTGATCTATATTGCAAGAGATATATTTAAAGCATAAAATATAATTGATTTGTGGTACTGAAGTTCTATCTATTTGGTGTGCATGTATGTAGATACCTACGGACATCTAACTATATGTACATGGATGTATAAAACTTAGTTTGTATAAAGGCAGTACGTATTTATTTTTTTTTATTAAAGTATTTTTAAATTTATTCCAGTAGTTTCCTTGAGTGTTTCCAAAGGTAGTTTACCTTCTCATTTATTTAAATATTCAGATAGCTAATATTTGAGGTCTTAAAGACATTGTTTTCATGATCAAAACATTGATCATTAGTCAGGTAAATTCATTGATAACGAATAATATTGACTGGACGGTTTTCATATAAAGCAACGAACCCGTTCAAACCGTTGTTTCACTTGAAGGATCTTCAGGGAGATAAGTTGGTGAGTTTTGAGTATATAATTGCATTGCAGTGTTGCACAGGCCGGTAACTCATTCGACAGGAGGTCTGGATACTGACACAATATAGGTTTGAGAATCTTAGTAAGTGTAAATTAGTTGTATTGTCACGGGGGCCTGCCAAGGAATTGTTATGCTGTTTTGAGTAGTAAGTTTAGACATATAATTTATATCTTTTCCAACCAATCCATTACATTAAATTGGGTATTCCTGCTCCGGGATTTTATTTATAACCCCCCAGTCATTATTCGTTATCACTGAATTGCTTGTTGTGAATTCTCTTCGCTATTTTGCTGAATATTTGAGCACAGAGTTATTCATTTGTAGTTGTTTTGCTGAAACCTGTGCCAGAGTTAATGTTCAAGTGTTGCAACTAATATTGACATTTGGGATATATGTTGATATTGAGTTTTTAATTGTCAATATAGTCTATTGTACTATTTATTTTATTAAAGTTGCATGTATATGATTTTGTGCGTATTGGTGAAATAGTATTTTGCTATTGCAACAATACCCATAGCTTGGAAACAACTAAACACTGGAATAATTTTAATATTTTATATTTTATGCTTTATAAATAATATATATATATATATTAAAATATATATATATATATATATATTTATTAATATTGTTTAGATAGGAAGTAAAATTTACAAAGTTGAGTGAAGCGAAAATAGTAATTTCGGAATTCCTGATTTTACTCACTTTGGGTTGAGGACCGAAAATACTATTTTCCCACAAGATTTTTGCAAATTTTACTACGGATTGTTTAAACCTGTATATATATATATATATATATATATATATATATATATATATATATATATATATATATATATTATATATATATATTATATATATATATATATATATAAATAAATATATATATATATATATAATATATATTATACATATAATATATATAATAATATATATTATAACTAATAACATATTTTGCTGTATACTATGTGTTCCTGCGTGTATCAATGGGAAGCAAATTTAGTAAATTTTTGGTAGAAAACGTGATTGCGATTCGTGCGTTAAGAGTATTATAAACTATGTTATATTTATAATTTGTTTTGTATTATATGCTACAATGGCTTCTAATGCTGAATTTGTGGAGATGTGCAAATCATTGGGTTTATCGGGTAAGGAACTCGCTGCTGCATTAAAAGATAGAATGGTTCAAGAAGCCGCGCGCGAGCAACAGAAGATAGCTGCTGATTTGGAGGAAAAGAAGATAGCTGCTGCTTTAGAGGAGAAAAAGTTAGCGCTTGAAGCTGAAAAGGAGAAAGCTAAGCTTGAAGATGAAAGGGAGAAAGCTAAGCTTGAAGATGAAAGAGAGAGAGCTAAGCTTGAAGCAGAGGAGAGAATGTTGCAAATGAAGCTTGATGCGGAAGATAGACAGCGTCAACATGACGCAACAGTAGCTTCACAAAGCACGCAAAGCAGCCACAGCACTTCCTACGCCAGTAAATATCCGAAATTGAAGCTTCCATTCTTCGATGAGAAACGAAATGATATAGAGGAGTACTTGCTAATGTTCGAAAAACAAGCGGAGGCAAATGACATCCCTAAGGAAAAGCGAGCATTTGTTTTAGGGTCTTTCCTTACAAGTAAAGCGGTGAATGTGTTCAACAATTTGACTGTTGAAGAGCTTAAGAACTATGAAAGTCTAAAAATAGCTTTATTAGTGAGGTACGGTCTCACTGAAAGTGGTTACGGCGCCAAGTACAAGAACATGAGTCCTACAGAGGATGATAACCCTAGGGTGTACTTACAAAAGATAATTGAAGCTCTGAAAAAGTGGATTACCGCGGCGAACGTAACGATGACACCTGATGATCTCATTGAGTTTTTCTCAGTTGACAAGTATTTAAATACTATCCCGAAGGAACTCGCTACGTACCTAAGGGAAACAAAGAAGAAAATACCGGAGGAGATAATAGTTAGTTCAGAGGGATACATGGAAGCTCATCATTTAAAGTTCGTAACAAACAGTCACGCACGAAGTCACAATCACGCGGATAAAAGCCATTATAACAATAATAATAATTTTAGGTCGAGAGGCAGTGGTTACTCTACGAATAGTAATCATAAAAGTAGTGACCAACATACATCAAGGGCAACAAACAATGAAAGTAAGATCAGTAGCGGAAGCGGCGACAGACAGAATCATCGTCGCAGTAGCAGCGAGCCCAGGGCTGTGCTCACGTGCTACAAGTGTCAGAGGAGTGGGCTTCTCGCCAGAGACTGTAGAGCCCCTCCATATTTCAACTATAGTGGTAGAGGACAGGATGGTTCCAGTAAACAAAAGGGTGAAGAAGTGAACGACGGCCGCATATTGGACTCGAAGTTAGGACGAGAACCCCGTGTCGAATGCCTTTAGCTAATGGACGTGGAACGGATGTGCGTGCCAGACACTCCGTATTCTTGGTTGTAGTCCATGTGATCGTACGAAAAGCAGTACGTATCCCGAGAATGCTATGTTGGGGACAAACCACGACAATGAGATTGCTGGACGGAAACGGTGATAGAGGCTCCCACCGCGACTCAATTGATGTGGACACTCCTTACTATGTGGGTAGGACGACCGCAGCAGTGCTGCCGGGAGTCGCTTATGATTTGGTTATTGGGAATGTCAGAGGTGCATTACCCCCTTGTCAGCCGAACCTCGCGTGGGAGTCGACTGTGTGTCGAGGTCCTCGTAATGTAGAGGACGAGCATAACCATAGAAGTTTGCTATTCCCCATCGCCGAGAACGCTGAGGAAGATTCTCAGGAAGAATCTATAGAAACCAATCGTAATTTTGGAATGGCGAGTTCAGAGAAAGAAGAGATTTGTAGAGAGAAACCGTCAACGTCACAATCTCTGGACATCATCAGGAAAGATGTCGGACCAACCATTGAGCCATCATTGAGTGTGATGACAGAGTCCCAAAGTTCATCCAAGAATGAAGAAATTACAGAAGAAGAAATAGTTAGAGTCCTTACAAAACCACTAAAAAACGTTGAAGAAGGTACGGGAGTACCGGATGTCCAGGAGACATCGATGGTAGATAGTACATATTGGTCTGAGGAAACAGATCGTACTAATGAAGATTGTGAGTCACGAAAATGTGATGTAGCCCCTCACATACAAAGTTTCATAGAGGAGAAGATAGCAGTTGTGGGTGAAGAAGAAGCACTTCACAGAAGCGTAACTGCTCAGAAGGTTATAGGAGGTTGTGATGAAGTTACTAACGAAATGAAAGATGTGATGTCTCAAAGAGAGGAAGATAAAGACTGTAGTATAAAGGAAACTTGTGATGGTATGCCGAAACGCAGGGAGAGGTTAAAGAGTTATTCTCAGCAATACTGTTGGGACAGTGAGAATTTATTGCGTTTAGGATTAAGAGAAGAGAACAAAGGGAGAGCAAAGTTCATTGAACTGCTTAAAAGAGTAATGAAGTCATTGTGCCAGAATACTTTGGTAAAGGGAGAGAAGATGAGACGCCGAGACTGCCATAGAGAAATGGTACAGTCGGTTAATGAGGCCAAGTGGCACAATGAAAGGTTTGGAAATGAGTTTTTAAGAGAAGACATCGACAGCGTGGTAAAGGTTTGGATAATAAAAGAAGTTATGTGCGGAGAGAATGAGAAAACATACTTCAGTATAATTAATGAAGGAATGTCAGGAAAGGAGGAAAAATGTAAAACTGATTGTAAAAGTGAGAAGTATGATGATGATAAGAAAACTCATGTAAAGAGTTATCGTATGCTGAAACTATTGTTTGCAAGGAGGACGAGTAGGATTAGTAGGAAGGACGAAAAGCTGTCGAAGGAACACAGAAAGACAAAGAAAAGAAATGTGTGATTACTATGGAGGAAGTTGGAAGAGAAAAAGTAAAAATTAAGAAAGAAGATGTAGGTCTGGAGGAAAGGGTGTAAAGAGAACACTGATGATTGTGTACAGAAGTAAGACGCCGATAACTGTGGTCATAACGAAAATAATGGACGAAAGAAATGAGGCTGAATATTTTGTCAAGAATAGGTTCAAATATTCTTTGACCCGGCGTGAACACCCGAATACTCTTGAGACTGTTCTTCAAAGATTCAAGTTTGTCCTAAGCCACATTAGTGGGCGAGACAACGTCATCACTGACCATTTAAGCAGGTCGTATGCCAATGATACATTGAGTTCGTCTTCAGAAGCCCCTACAGAAGAAGGAGCGCTGTGAAAATGAAACCAATGTTTTATCATCATGTAAATAAAGCAAAATGTGCCATTTGCTTCATGTTGGGTGGGCCAAAGATGTAATGCAGTGGTACATGAAGTATATAAATTGTTTTCATTTATTTGTTTAAAATAGAGGTCACGTATTGCTATTGCAATATTATTTATTTTTCTTTTATCTATATATTTAATGTATACTGCAAGGCCCGGTCAAAATACTGTAAATATGTTTTTATTATAAGCCAGAAATAACAACAATGAGAACTCAATCTTTTGGAGACTTACTTTTAAATCTGAATTGTCATTGGTCGTTTTTGTCAAAGCTTTATTAATGTTATTAATATTATTATTATTATTATTAATATTTTTAAACCAAATTGCGAAAGGATACTGCGTATTACTATATATATATATATATAAATATATTATATATATATATATATATATATATATATATATATATATATATATATATATATATATATATATATATATATTATATATTATATATATATATATTATATTTATATATATATATAAATGATTTTATATATATATATATATATATATAAATAAGTATTTTATTGAATAAATGTATTTTTTGTTGAGGTGTGGTAGCTCATAAACTACGATTTTCGTGAATTTCTTTATTCTGATTGGAATGAAAGATTGTTATTCCTTGAAATGTAGTACGATATTACAAGGAATACCAATCCCGCCCTTCCTTTAGATGTCTTGTATATATTTGTGTTACTAAATTAATTAATAAATATATACATCATTTTACTTTCTGTTTTTAAGGATTGTGATTCGTCAAGAGTCGTAATCTATATTACTTGAATCCATATAAATAGTAAAAATAAGAATAATTTTGATCTTTCCGCTTTTCATTGTTGTTAGCCTAAGTTGTATATAGTTGGTACCTACGAATGCATTGTATCTCTCGATCAATTTTTATTATATGGTAAATTGTGTATTCACGTAAGCAAGGAATGCTTTATTGGTGTTATATTACAAAAGTAAATGTAGTGTTTGTTTTAAATTTAATGTGGTGATATAATTTCGATGTGTAAAATATTGCCGTTTTATTTATTGTAAAGATTAAGGTGATTAAGTTTATATTCTTAAAGCCATTGTGTGTAGATTGTATTTTATATGTGCATTAGTATATCAAAGTGTCGTCTGCAGATAATGCATTGGTAAAGAGTATTGCATTCGGATTGTTGCTAGATGTTACTGGCAGGTAGGGACCGACCGGGGTAATATATTTTATGAAGTTTCGCGATTAATATATTTTGGTGACAAATACAAAACATTTGTAAGATTATTATTTGTTTGTTAACATATGGTTAAAGTTTGTATTCACAATTTTTGTTTGCAAAGAAAGAATTATTTAATTACTAATAGGCAACTCTTTTGCATTAGAGAAACTGTTATAGTAAGAAGTCAGCTGATCCTGTATTATTTGTTCACACAAACGAATCGATGTTTTATGTAAATTTCAAATCCGATTAATTTTCAAGTAAAGATTTAAGATCACCTATCAAATCAATTAGTCTATATATTTTTGTTAATATATTTTATTTATTTATACACATTTTTGAACATAAATATTTATATATTATATATATCTATTTATGGGCGAGGATCTGTATAAATTTAATGTTAGAGCATTTTGTTATTGAGTAACAGTTGATTGCATATATACATTGATGAACATATAGTTGTACATATTGCATGTACCTATATATGGTCGTTGATCTATATTGCAAGAGATATATTTAAAGCATAAAATATAATTGATATTTGGTACTGAAGTTCTATCTATTCGGTGTGCATGTATGTAGATACCTACGGACATCTAACTATATGTACATGGATGTATAAAACTTAGTTTGTATAAAGGCAGTACGTATTTATTTTTTTTTATTAAAGTATTTTTAAATTTATTCCAGTAGTTTCCTTGAGTGTTTCCAAAGGTAGTTTACTTTCTCATTTATTTAATATTCAGATAGCCTAATATTTTGAGGTTCTTTAAGACCATTTGTTTTCATGATCAAAACATTGATCATAGTCAGGTAAATTCATTGATAACGAATAATATTGACCTGCGACGGTTTTCATATAAAGCGCAACGAACCCGTTCAAACGTGTTTCACTTTGAAAGGATCTTCAGGGAGAAAGTTGGTGAGTTTGAGGTATTATTAATTGCATTGCAGTGTGCACAGGCCGGTAACTCATTCGACAGGAGGTCTGGATACTGATACAATATAGGTTTGAGAATCTTAGTAAGTGTAAATTGGTTGTATTGTCACGGGGGCCTGGCCAAGGAATTGTTTATCTGTTTGAAGAGTAAGTTTATGACATATAATTTAATATCTTTTCAACCAATACATTACAATAATAATAATAATAATAATAGTAATAATAATAATAATAATAATAATAATAATAATAATAATAATAATAATAATAATAATAATAATAATAATAATAATAATAATAATAATAATAATAATAATAATAATAATAATAATAATAATAATAATAATAATAATAAGGATAATAATAATACACCTACCCCTCTACGAGATCCATCGGCATCCGTCTCATATGTAGATTCAACAGGGGCAGCAGCAGCATCAACCATTCCATCAGTATTGTTAGAGGTAGAGGAAGAGGAGGCCATGGGTGACGATGAGGACGATGACGATGAGGAACCTCCTGCTCCTGCGTCAGGAACCCATTGTCCTGTTCTAACAAGCTCGCGATTGATGAATGCTCGTCTTTCGGCGTTAGCCGTGTTGGCCATGGTAGCTCTAGGTTCCGCCAAACGACGTTTTGGCTGCTTCTTCTTACGATCAGTGACAGGTTCACAGTTACCATCCACTACAGATCCATCATGTCGTTGTTGTTGTTGTTGGTGCTGATGCTCATCTTTGCGACCAGCATCGTTCTTTCCATCATTAGATCCATCATTTGTCCCATTTGCACCACCACCATTGCTACCGTTGATGTAGCAGAATGGGTGGAACTGTAATAATACAAAATAAATATAATAAAACTTTTAAAAAAAAAAACTTTTATAATAAAATTTTTAAAATTTAAAAAAAAAAAAAAAAAAAAAAAAAAAAAAACTTTTTATAATAAAATTTCAAAAAAATAAAATTTGTAAAAATTAAAAATTTGTAAATTAACGTTTATACTTTTGTATAATAAAATCTGAAAATTAACTTTTGTATAATAAAATTAAAAAACTTGTAATACTTACAGCTAGCATTTTCATCAAGTTCTGCATTCTGTATGTACCGAAAGCCTGTAGAATCGACATCTTTTCGTTTTCGAGTGCACAAGTTCTGTAATAAGGAAAAAATATTATTATTATTATTATATTATTATTATTATTATTATGTATTATTATATTATTATATATTATTATTATTATTATTATTATATTATTATTAATTATTATTATTATTATTATTATATTATTATTATTAATTATTATATTATTATTGTTATTATATTATTATTATTATTATTATTATTATTATTATTATTATTATTATTATTATTATTATTATTATTATTATTATTATTATTATTATTATTATTATTTTTATTATTATTATTATTATTATTATTATTATTATTATTATTATTATTATTATTATTATTATTATTATTATTATTATTATTATTATTATTATTATTATTATTATTATTATTATTATTATTATTATTATGATTATTATTATTATTATTCTGATTCATATCATCCCTACATACACACACTTATTAATATTCACTTAGATGCTAGCAAGGTTGTTCCCAGTCTATAACTACCTCAACCTCCCTCAGTTACCGTTTAAATATATCCTTGTGAAAAAATGTTGTGCAATCCAAATAAGCCCCGCCTCTAACATATGTGTATATGTATATAAAGCTGTGAGTATTAATGTGTTGTTTCATTAACGTACAGGAGCCTTCAAGATGCACATTTTACAAAAGTTCATGTTCCGATCCCCATGTACATCTCTCGTACGTGGCCCTACAGGATCGGGCAAAACGTTTGCATTATTAAAATTTTTAAAATTCCCTGAATTATTCGAACAATATCCAGTTCAAATTATATGGTGTTATAATGTTTATCAAGAAAAATTTAACGAGTATAAAGACATAATACAGTTTCATGAAGGTGTACATGATGTCAAAAGTCTGGAAAATATTCAGGGTCATAAAGTTATAATACTTGATGATCTGATGCATAAACTGAATGAAGATATAGCTGAAACTTTCAACTGTTTACTGGATGGTGTTATCTCAATCATGTTATATTAAGGTATAATTAGTTTCACAGTGGTTATTTACTTATAACTAATTATGAACATCTTCCATCAGAATAAGTATATGAGAGATGTATCTTTAAATACTCAATATTTAATATTGTTTGGTCAAAGAAGAGATGTAAGTCAAATTAATGTATTAGCTACTCAAATGTTCCCTATGCAAAGAAAAGAGTTTTTAAAGGTATAAAAAGAAGTTACATCTATACCTCATGGTTATTTAGATGTGATTTTCATCCTAAGAACACATATAGAGTTTTGTTACGTACAAACATCCTGCCTACAGAAACTGAAACTGTTTACATCCCTGAATAAAAATGAGCAAGTTAGTGAAAAAATATTTACCCATTATAAAAAATTATAGGAAACTCAGTAAAGCCGAAAAAAACAAACATCTACAAAGTTCTGCTTTCGCTCGATGTATATGTGAGGTGTGTCTTAATCTTATAAATAATAACGTACCCCTTAAAGAACATCAGAAACAAAAGCTACGTAGACATAGTAACATCATTAAAAAACTTACTCGTAAAATTAAAAAGAAGAATTTTATTAAAAAAAAGAAATTACTGTTGAAAGGAAGTGGTGTGTTCCTACCCTTATTATTTTCTATTGTAGGACCTATTCTATCCAAACTGTTGGGAGATTAAACCTAATAATAATAATGAAGAAAGTTGCCATTATACCCTACGCAGATTACGAAAAAATGAATAATAATAATACATATCACCAGCAACAACAACAACATCAGCACCAACAACAACACCAGCAACATCAGCAACAACAGACTCAACCTACTACTTTATATGATCCTAAACTACAACAATGTCAGTATACGGAAAATGAACTGCGGTTCAAAAAATTTTTTAATAAATTCAAATAGAATGATAATGTTTGAAAGAATTAAATAATCAAGAGGTATTACAAAAATTAATAGATTTGAAAGAAAAATATACCATTGATAATACATCAAGTTCCCCAAATGAGCATGAAGAAGCAGAGGGTAATAAGGATTTTATAAAATACATTATTTAATGAAATCACTAAGTTCGGCCTGTACCATTAATTCGTAATAAAAAATATATAGGTATGAGCTTTAATATAATACATTAAATAGGTACCCAGATGATTAATTTGGGAAGCAGGGCTCATTAACAGGCTCAAATTGGTGGATTAGTAGAAGGCAGCCCATTATATAGATCATAATATCGTGGATATTTGGTTCGGATCTTGCGCTGCTAATTGGAAAAGAAATATCCTAAGTATATATATATTTTATATTATATATAGTAGAAATAAAATAAAATTGGGAAAAATTTTAATTTAATAAAGGCAAAAATTAAGAACTAATATAATTTTCTCCAAAAAGTTTAAATTATTAAATAATATGGGTATATCACTTATGGTCTGAATGTGGTAAAAACTCGTTATATATTCACTACACCTAAAGGCTATAGCCTATCTAGGCTACTACACTACTGGTGTAGGATATCTAACTAATAACCTATTCATTACTTTAAGGGTTATTCAGAAAACGAGAATAACAAACTAAACCTTTACCATCTAAAATGCAAAAGAAATTACGAAACATAAAAGAATAAGCGTTAAAAGTCGATGGTGAATGAGTATTAAATATGATATAGGCCAAGTAAGGCTATGAATATCAGTGAAACCTAGTATATATTAAGGTTAATGTGAAAAACATTAAATACATTATCATGCACATAGTTTTTATTATAAGCTATAAGTAACAACGCCCCCTGCCTCTTGTTGGGTAGTTACCTATATAGTTTTTAGGGTATTAAGCTTGTGGTATATAAATATCCAGGTTTAACTATTAGAAATGCATAATGTAAAAAGTGATGATAACGAGAAAAGGTTACATTTCATTTACATTAAAAAGGAAGCGATATGATAAATAGAAAGCTCATCATTAGTTGAACTTCAGACTTTAAACAATAAACATGGTTTATCATCTTAAGGGTGACTTTATAAATTTGTAGATATTTTTTTTAATTAGTGTAAATTAACTGAATGCGTGATAAACGTGGAAGATATATACTTTACATCCAAAAGAATTAGTAATAAAATTTTAACTACTAGAAGTTGTAAGATACCCCTCTGCGCTACTATTATATATATATATTGCTCATAATGCTACCGATTTCCATTAACTATTACTAACTGTCAGACCATTTATAATATTCCCTTAGTTAATTATAGTGGAAGAATATTAAGTCAGCGTGTTTTAACAACAATACTCATTTCATTTCCAAAGTGGGAAGAAACTTACCCCTCATCACACCATCATCAGCATCGACGTCATTAATCTTTTCATCAATGTTCTCATTGATCATGTATTTCAGTTTCTGTCCGAAAAGTTGAGTTCACTTTCTCTGCCTGTCTCGGTTTAAGGTAATAGTTGATGAGTTCAAGAGATTCTAAAAAAAAACGATTTTTTTTTAAATCAATCGATGTTATGATATTCCTAGAAGAAAATGTTGCCAAATGTTGTTAATAAAAAATTGCCAAATTTACAATATTTTTTATATGTAACATTATTCGTTGTTTTCATATATAATTGTATAGTCTTCTTGGAGAGTTTTTTTTTTGGCCTCTGGGACCTGCGATTATGATTCTTTGATTATTTTTTTAAACCCAATTCAAATTAAAATCTCTACACACATAAAAAAGGAAAAAAAATTAACTTTCAATTTTTTTTTATATCGCTATGTTGATATCATTATTCCAGTTACAATCGATAAATCGTAAAAATATGTCGTTGCCTACTGAAACAGAATCTTGCAGTTCAGATTCTCCTGTCGTTGGCTTTTAAGCAAAAATTGTGATAATCTCGTAAATACTTCCGTTGTAAGATTTTGAACCAATCTTTCAAAATATTGTGTTGGAGATATTTATACTTATATCACAACTGAAGGGCTAGGTAAGCTTGGAACAATACATCGAATGCTCACAATGTATGTTAAATGTTAAACATCACCGCTCTTAAACAGCTCAATCTTATAAATATATTATTTTTTTTATATAATTATATATCATTGTAAATTTTTTTTATTATTGATGATCACATAAGCGTCACTTGAGGTAAAATCATCATGAAGAGTAATAAAAATTGTTTTTTATTCTATGGAGTTGTTTTGTTCATTATATCTCAAGTGTTTATATCATATATAAATATATATATATTATATAATATTATATATATATATTTATATTAATATGTATAATTATATATATATATAATATATATATTTATATATATTAATATATACTAATATTAATAATATATATTAATATATATAATATTATAAGGTTAGTATATGATATATATCATATATATATATAATATAATATATGTGTATTTATTTTATATTATATGGTTTTTTATGTCAGTGTTAATAATGGAGGCTAAGGATTCGTGTGTCTGAATACAATAACTTACTTGCGGTTCGAATGTGAAAACAGCCTCATTAGTTACGATGCCGGGAGGATTTTCAAGGTTCATAAACGCGATAAATTATTGGTTTCATCTATTTAAACCAAAGAATTGAAAAAATATTCACCAATTTTGGAATACGCATATTACGCTTTACATTAAAAACCATATATATATATCTATATCTATATATAATCTATATATTATACTTTAGAACCTATAAGAAAATAAAATATATTATCCAGACACGAAAAAACCCATAGCAACCCTACTTATATTAATGTTAATATAGGATTATATAGATAACTATAACTGATATGTTCGAAATATAAAGTGTTAACATATTGATAACTATCAATATATTCTTTTCATAATAGATGTATATTCGCGATACTTATGGGTAAAGGCATTAAAAAAGTATAAATAGATCATAAAAACAGTTGCAGTGCAAGCGTTAAAGAGAATTATAAATAAAGAAGGACGCTAATCTCATCATTTTAATTTGTGTGAACAGATAGAGTAAAGAATATTTTAGGTAAAGAGTTTTCAAACGAAATTAGTTACATAGAGTTGGTATTATATGGATACTACAATTAAAACATTTCGGTATATAAATGCCAGCAATAGTTGAAAGAAGGTGCAATATAAGAATTATATAGTGACTTTATGGATAAATATTGCAAGCAAATCAATTCTTAAAATATTATAAAGATATTAACACATACTACACTTGAAGATTAGCTTACTCTTATAATATAGTGTTATCATCGTCAGTTAGAAAGCCCACGCCTCTCTAGAAATGAATGAATGACATACTGTCTTCGGGAGACATAAGTGACACAGTTCGTAAAATATAAAGATAGTACGGGTTTTTAAAATTGTTGAGGATGTTATAGCTTTAGAATTATTGCAGATTGATAAGAAATTAGAATATGGTGGTTATGAAATAGTGATAGTCGACCGGCCGCTAGACGCTATGCAGTGGAACATGCTTACCTAGAGTAATATTCCTACTATAGGATAATTTTTAATATTAATACTATTATTTACCGAAGATTTTAGAATTATGAGCGAAAAAATATAAAGGTGTGTTTTATAATAAGAACAAGACATAACAGATATAATACGATTTTTCGATCTCCTCGTAATGCATGATATAATAAAAAATAGAAAAAATATTAGTTAATGACTTTGCTACTTCATATTTAGTAAATGGTTAGGTTCTTACCCTATGAAAGTTTATATAGAACTATATAAAGGCAAGTGAAATTAAGAAAACATTGATTAGTTGTGTTGTGCATATGGAAGAAGTGAAAGATCAATCTCTATCTAACGTTGCTTCATCGCCTCTATGGATCTTGTAATCCAACTAATTATAAAAATATCAGACTATACATACCCAATTATTGAATCCTATAAATAAGAGAAAGGGAAATGAATATGAGCAGGATTATGACGAGACCTTGTATATATAATTATGATACTAGTTATGTTTAAAAGTAGTAATACAATAATAATAGCAAGTTTGATGTAATTTCGGCTTATAATTATTTCAGGATTTAGAAGTTATATGGTCCTATGACTTGTGTAAAAGCATCGAAATTTAATGACTAAACTGACCATATAAGTCATACATTGAAGAAAAGAATATTTTTTCTATGAAAAATATTTTATTTATAATATAAATTTCTTAATGTGTGTCTTTTGATAATCTATTAACATAGTTTAAAAACGGCAAATTGAAAATTTTAATTATAATAAAAAAATGCATGCATCGAGTCTTTTTTTCGTATAGTTTATAATTTTTGTCGGAAGTACCTTATGATTGACATTTTCTACTTTTACAAGCGTATATGATATAATCACTTAAATATTCTCAATAAAAACTCAAGACGTTGATATTCCTGAAAAGATAGAAGTTTATTTATATTTCCACCTCCTAAACACACTCGAATGGTTTTCTATAAAATAATGGTATTACTGTGTAGCTAAGTACGTACAAGTATTATACGGAAAATAGATGATATTAAACCAAACATCTTAAAAAGGAGCGCTACTACGGGTTTCAACTATGATACCGTAGGCGGGTGACTAAGAGGTGGAGGTTGGTCCAGGAACAATGACACAACAGAGACGTTTTCGCTTACAAGTGTTTGTTTGCATACTTTAGCTAAGATGTTTCAGATCCAGGTGTAAGGTGGATGTTTGTACGATGCGATAGTTGTGTGAGTAAATATACTCTAGTATTGATGTGAGGAGCAGATATCTAAAACTCTACATGATTTGCTTTAGAGCAGTTACATATCGTCATAAATAGCTATCAGAAGAATTAATAAGTTTATTCTTAGTAGTATATACATTATTTTTCCGACATTGTTTCATATTTGACTAAATGTTAGAAGTATTAAAATATATGAAGTGTATACTTTAAGTAGAGATGTTGAATGGAGAAAACACTTAACCATTATGCCTATTGGTACTTTATGCCAGTGATAAAGTGTACTATTATAAAGACGGAGCTCCGTTTAAGTAATATATAATAATTAAATAAATATATATAAATATATATAATTTATATATAATAAAATAATGGATAGAAGTAGTATAAAAGGTCTTATTAAGTATTTCAAATGAAATGCAGAGGGAGGTTAAATAGGTTTTTGTGTTATTTTGGTTAGGTTATCTTTTTGCTCTTGTGCACCTCTGAGATTTCAGTCGACTAGATACTATTGTCCTATGAAGAGAGTCACAGTAGGTTAATAATGAAACTAGCCATAAAAAGCAGTAATGAAACAAAGGATATAGATACTTATTCAGTTACTGACATCATGACCGGGGTTGAACCTAGGGAGCTGTAGAAATGACTGTATTAAATAACGAAGAATTCAGTCATTGATCAATACGTACGGTATTGGATTAATATATATATATTTTGACATATCCACCTAGTTAACGTAAAAGTGCGTACACTAACTTACAGGGGGAAGGCTAGAGGTATAAAAAACGATAAAGAAGAATCACGTATGTTCAATTAAATAAGATAATTCAAAGAAAAGGAATAATAAAATGTAAAAATAGACTAATAGAAATAAATTAAACATGTTAAGAAACGTGTAACTAAAAAAAGAAGAAAACAGATAAAGAAGTTATTTTAATAAAAGATAAGTATAAAATTTGTAAAAGGAAAATAAAAGATATCTTATGCCATGTAATTATATTAATATATATATATATTAATATATATAATATCTTATAATATATATTAATATTTATATATATTATATATATATATATTATATATATTAATATATATAATATTAATTATTATAATTATATATATATATATTATAATAGTAATAGAGAGAGAGTAGAGAGTCAAGAGAGATTAGAGAGTGGTAGAGGAGGATAAATCTACTCTCTCACCTTATCCTTATCTCACCTGCTTTAAAAATAACCTAATAGAGAATAACCATATTTGAGAGAAGAGAGAGTATAGAGAGAGAGAGTAGAGAGATAGAAAGTAGAGAGAGAAGAGTAGAGAGATAGAGAATGATGAAATATAAAATAAGATATAGAGATAGATAGATGATATAGAGGACTAGGAGAGATAGAATAGTATAAGAAGAGAGTAGAGTAAGAGACGAGAGAGAGAGAGGCCTAGAAATATGTCCTGACTACCCTATATTCCTGGAAAATCTACTATTTATATATTTATATTTATAATAGGAGATATATATACGTTTTTATTTTTAGGCTTTCGC
>JABUQX010044583.1:42500-52500 GCA_015478945.1 Trachelipus rathkii
AGTTATTTTTCCTTTTTGTATATTTCAAGATGCTGAATAATAATTTGCTTTTATTATGCGAAAAGGAGACATAGAGAAAATTAGTCCTTTCATATTGGTCTAAAGCATATGGATACTGATGGATATAGAGAGTATCATCCTCCGGCCGGCAGTAGTTCGTTGGGTAAGCCAAATTAATATATATAATCCCGATTCGCACTGCGAATTGGAAGAGCGCCAAATCTATGTCAATGTTTGTGCTGAATTATTGAGCTCGTCGTGTCAGAGCTCCCATATGTTTCTACCACTCTCTCTGATGAGTATAATATGGATATCAGAGTGAGGTGTTCTCTGTTTGCACGCACAAGAGTGTATTTGATAGCTAGGAATTGCATCTCGTTGTATAAGCTAAGAGGACGGATTGTTATATTTAGAGGGCTGTAAGGGTGTGTTTTGACGTGGCTGAGAATTTAAGTGGTAGTGTTGCGTTATATGAAGTAACTGAATAAGGCCCTTTTATTATTTAAACCTGGCATATATTGTGAGCTAAGTTATGTCTCAGTAGAATGTTAGGAGTATCGTGATGGGTTATAAGGCCTCACGATATCATTATTATGGACTTCCTTATATAATGACTTAGGAAACCAGGGTAGAGTAATTATATATATTATATAACGTTATGTATAACTTACTAGGCAATCGAGATCATTTTTATGAATTATTTAGAATAATAGTCATATACCTTACAGGGTTTGATACAGGGCAGGGATCGATATGACCTCTAGTAATGACTAAATAAATAATATGTAACTTATATTGCGTAACACTTATTATATTCAATTACAGCAGATATCAAGCACCTTTATATATATATATATATATATATATATATATAATATATATAATATAATATATATATATATATATATATTATTATAAATAGTATATATATTATATATATATTATTATAGATATTTGTGATGACATGCAAGATTATATATATATATAATATATTATTATATAATATATAATGTCAGGTCTGATCATTTGAATATCGTGAAGACCGGAACTCTAGACTTAAAATCATGCAAGTTTGAAAAAGCATTAACTAAGGCTCTGATCGTGGTGCTATATCTTGATTATCAGCAGTTGATTGAGATTGACAGGCTTCGAAACATCTTGCTTAGTTACTGAAAAAAAATGAACGAGCAAGAGTTACATTATTTCTTCAAAGATGAGAAAAACTTAAAGGGTATTCTTGCCATAGACGAAATATCTTCTGTAATTTTGAAGGTGAATGAAGCTTTAATCGTAAATAGTTCTGAACGAAACATAGCCAACGGAACAATTGGCTATTTATATATAAATTGTATTTATTATATAAGGTCAAGCCTGTAATGGTTTATTATTGTTCAAACTTCATATCGATCATAAATAAAATATATTAATTAATAGTCTTAAATTTAATTCTCTTAAGAGTCCAGTGGGACCTAATATTCTACACTCAATATATAGTTCTTTAATCAATAAATCATCCAAATAATATCAATAAATCAATAATAATATTTGAATGATAATGTAGAGATTTTTTATTTAATTATAATTTATTTTAATACACTCCATCCAATTACACTTGAGAATAGGTCCATTTATATAATAAAATAAATCAATATCAAAGTAAGTTTTTATTAATTAATCTAATAATAAAGTATAAACAGCCAAAACAAGACGGCAGCTTAAATTGCCATAGTAAATAAAGAAACTATTGAAAATAATAGAACTATATATAGTAATTATGAACTATTAAGCTGCGGTCTATTGCAGTATTTACTTTTATTAAATCTTACAGAACGAGGAAAGGAAGGGTGAAAACCTGTTGAAATATAGCTTGAAGGGGGCTCGGTCGTTTGAAAACTGTTCTCTTGAATCTAACTATTTTGGGTTAGAGGATAGCTCAGTGGTAGAGCGTCGAATATGTCCGGTCTCAGTCGCAACATTGGGCGTTGGGTTCGACAATAGATGAAGGGGCAATTTTCTTTAACCTCCCACAATGGTTCTTTATTTACTATATCATTTAACTGCGGCTCCTAGATTGCAGGTATTGTACATATATTAAAAATCTTACAGAACGAGGGAAGGACAGGGTTACCTGTTGATATCGCCTTGAAAGGGGCTCGGTCCGTTTAAAAGCTGTTCTTGAATCTAACTTTTTTTTGGGTTAGAGGATGCGCTCAGTCGGTAGAGCGTCCGCGTATGCTCCGGTAGTCTCCAGATCTTATATCTGCAATCCATTATGCGTAGTATTGGTTTCTCAGTATTCTCGGCTATGTCACGCGAGATAGTAGATTCAATTGTACCTTATATTCATATTTACCCTACCAATAAGTTTATTTAATAATTTGCTATATATATATAACGTATATATTATTATAATAGTATAATAGTATGTAGTTAATATATATATAGTTATAGTTATATATATATTCATATTATATATATTTATATATATATAGTGATATATGATTGAATTATATTATGTTATATTAATATATATATATTATTATATATATTAAATTAATATATAATATATATATATATATATATAGTATAATATAGTATATATTATTATAAGTATATATATATATATATATATATATATTTTGCAACCATATCAGTATATAGAATGACAAAATTAAGTGTATTACAAATTATTGGAATAAATTATCACATAAAATAAAATTTAAAATATGAACTGGAGAGATTTGAATTTAGAATATGAAATAATGTCCCTGTTTCCCTTGTTCATGACTTCACGATTTCTTTGCAAGTTTGAAACGACAAAAGAGAGCATTAATATAATATCATCGGTAACCTTTACTCAATACGGTAAATAAATATTATTTAAAAATGTCACTTAATTTAGTCACCGAAACGTATAATAGTTTTAAGAACCTAAATCACCTTTTTTTTTGTTCAGGTTAGTGCCTGAAACGTGTCAGATTTATCATAATGTACAGTTCACAAGTTCGTTAACTTGGGGGTATCGTGTAGCCCACATATATGCAGCATAATATCAGTAAGCATGGAACCATGTTTCCCCTGAAGACTTTTGCGAAATTATGAAATTCTTTAGGGTGAAATTGGTGTTTTGCTTGCTAATAATATTGCATATTTTGACTATTTATTCTATTCTTTTCTAACGAACTTGTAAACACGATAGGACAGGCAGCTTAAGGAGATATAATTTATAAAATATTTAGTTTCAAGAATATTTGCATTATTTATAGCTAAAAAATAATTGGTTTTCGTAAAAGCTTACGATCGTATTAACGAGGTTATTTTATCTTTTATTTAGCTATATCATTTATATAATAAGTGGAATTTATAATTCAAAGTTTTTCTATAAAATAATGGTTTCATACTCCTGTTGCTTCACAATTTTTAATAATCCTTCATGTTTTTAAATATCTTTATCTACTACCCAAAGTGGTTTATTACCTTGTTAGTGGGACTATTATAGCATCTTTCCCCATCTGGTTTCTAAACTTTTTCTCCTGAAGTTCTCTAAAAGATAATGCTTCTCGGAGAAATGATTTTTAATGCTACCCCCTAACACTCCCCGGTTTGGTTTCGGCCTTTCAGTGGAACTGGCATCTTCTTCCATATGGCCATTAAGTTCTTTCTCCTACAGTTTTTAAGGAAAATAATGCTTATCAGAACTGTGGTTTCCAATGCTAGTCATTGAGTAGTTCAAACAACGAAAAATTAGTGTCTGTTGCCTAGACTATCGCCCCGATTCTTTAATATGATCTTCTTCTGTCAATTCATCACACCATCAGTGCACATTACAGGACATAATAGAACCAAACACCATGAATAGACAAGAAAATCACAAATAAATCGAAGAGTCTCAGCAAAATAGAATAATATAAGAAAATATACTTCATATTATATAGCTGTATTAGAAAAAGAATATACAAATCCATGAATATCAATATAAAATAATAATGTGGATAAATATATGAGATAAATATTAATTGAGTTTTAATGTGAAAAATATAATATATAAAAATAAAAAAATGAAGAATAATAAAATATATTAAATGTAAAATATTTTAAAATATAAGAAAAATAAGACCAACTTATGTATATTCACTTTAGAGTATATTAGAGTATTGAACCGTACGCACTGACATACTAACGATCGTGCACTCATCAACCCATTTAAGAAACTGGGTCACGTCAAAGCAGGGCGAGCTGTCAGGACGCGCGTACAACTGAGTCAGTTTTTGTGTATTTCGCACGGCGGCAGGGATAGCTCAGGCCTGCGGAGCGCGCCAGCACACGCCCGCGCGGGGGGCCTCGTTGACACAACCCAACCCATACTCAAGGAGGTCGTCAACCATTCATATTTACTAATACTTATATATATTCTATAAACATATAATTTTTATAAACACCAAAATATTGTATTATTATACAAATATTTTACTAACCGAAAGAAAGGACACATCATCGCAGAGGAGGTGCAGCACCGGTTGTCGGTAGAGAGCGCTAAACAAGAATATCAAACTCTATATGAGTCTCATAACTTCTCTTTGCTCCATTTTTTTCTAGCACACACCACCGACTGATGTCAACACTCTCTGTTCTTGTTACGCGTTACAATGATACATTATTATGATTCCTCTTCTCGAATCGGGGTGCATGTCCTCCATACTTTTTAGGGGATCCTTAATGACCCCCGACAATAATTATAACCGTCATTTTCGAATTCTATAGTTATTTCTTGTTTCATCCTTTCTACTGCTTTAAAAGCCTGTTTTTCTTGAGTGAAGATATTATTATTAAATTATTAGATATTATATTTTTTATTAAGATTTCCGCACACAGCACGCTTTTGCTGCGCGTATGCAGCACGGATGGTGAGCAGAGACATCTCTTCTTATAAAACTCTCGCCACCCGGGCATCTAATCTAGATTCTACGTCTCCTCCATCTCTGCTTCTTGCATAAAGCCACACTATTGCGGCTCGAATTCATTTATAACATACCTCTCATGCAATGCCAAATGTTTTTTTTTAAATTTTTGATTATTTTCGAAGTGAGCGGAGTTCATCCCCTTTTTTATAGACTTCATTCGGCGTGGCTAACTATCCTCTGTATGTCACTACCTATGAGACTTGATTAATTTGTATTATACAACCAAATTTTACACTATCTATATAACGTTAATCCGAATCAGTATCATTGATCGACATGTGAGACCCTAAAGATCACCCTTATTTAATATACAAATATTTTTTTATATTTAACTGATTACCGCACCTATATATATATATATAGCAGTTTTATGTCTCTCATCAAGCATCACTAATGAGCGGCATCTTAAACTTTAAACTTCTACAGTATTCAGTCTCTCCTTTCTTCTCAACTTCTTCTATAATTACCTATTCCAATAATTTCATTAACTACTTCTAAACGATAACTTTATTTATTTATATATTTTTGATGGGTTTTATCTCACACTACTTTTTTATTAAACCGGGGCTCTCTGATTACCATATATATACCACCATCGATATTATATATAACCAATATACTATTATTTATGTTATTCTATACAGTGATCAATTGACATATAATGAATATAAAATATATAGACGTCATATTTAATAGAATCACCTTAATATATATATGAAATATTTTATATATTAATATATATTGTACCGCTACTTCGCAGTTGCTCCAGCACCGGAGCGGACATCTATCATTTAACCTATTACATAGGAATTCAGTATCACATTGTATCTAGCCCCTTACCTTACAACCTCTATCTGAGACGATAAAGGCACTCGATGACTTTGACAATTTTACTTTAATTTGTTTCAAAAAAATTTCAAACTTGTTCTAACAGAGATACTATATATAATTTTATACTTATGGCAACACCATGCAACCGCAACCAGAGCCAGCACCTATACTAGGAGCAGTGAGATGCTTAACTTCTAAACTCTATAGTTAACAGATGCCTTTCACACCACCTTCTATACATTATCCAAATTTCAACCTTCTACGATCAATTTAATTTTTATTTATTTAAGAGGGGTGACTTCCCCCCCAATTTATAGGACCTCTATTAATACATACCCTCTTATATATATTTTTAGTAAAAATATATTCTATAATACCCTCATTTTTTGGGATCTACAGGATCGAAATACATATTATGTAAAGATCCTAATATTGTATTATGTTAGTTTGACTTATTTAATTTATAATTACATAAAACAGTTGTTGCATATCAGTACACAGCACCGCAACCAATACCCTATTATCTTACAAATATCCATTATACACATTACACCTCTGAGCTCTATAGACTGTACCATACATGTATAGCTCAACTTTTACATTTTCCTCTATATTTATTTACTATATAACATCTGCTTCACAAGAAGTTAATATAATAATTAAATTATATATATATATAAATATATATTAAATATATTAATAATAATTATAATTAATTAATAAATTAAATATATAAATAATAATTAAATAATTAATAATTAATAAGTATATTAATAAATTAATAATATAATAATAATAATAATATAATATTAATTAAATTAAATAAATAAGTAATATAATAATAATAATTCAATACAAATTAATTCTATAATATTATAATAAATATTATAATTTATATTATTTTATAATATATTATATATATATAATATATATATATGATATAGGTATATATATAATATATTAAATACTATATATAGTATAATTATATATATATATAGTATATATATTATTAATATACTATTAATAAATTATTAAATATATATATATTATAATATTTACATAATATATACAAGTCAACCAGGTAAATCAAACTTGAAATTATCAAAACAAAATCAATGTATCATAAAAACCACCTATATATATCACATAATCATCCATAAACATCCATATGCAATGAGGAATACTCTAATGATATATATATATATAAAAAAAATTCTTCATACCCATTACAGGATCATTACTGGAATATTGTTATGGAATAAATTAACAATTCTACGACAAGACTCTTGACCTACCTAAATATCCACCCATGACATATTACTACCTTATTAAGAAACGATACGCTATAGCATATCAATATTATTAAGAGAGTAGCTAACCTCGCCTCTTTGCTGCCCTCATTACCTAAACAGACCTGAAATTACCTCTTTAGAAATCATGCTCCCTCCAAGATTATACAATCATAAACTATTATACAAAGAGAAATATTTTCATCAGTTTGCGTTCACGCACAATACATCATAACAGATGTCGTCATTGTAGACAGATACCGTGGCCTCAATTATACGGCTTCCAAATACCAATATTCATCTCATCATAATCTGACTCGTATCTAAAAAACAATATACCACACAAACACGCCACCACGCCGATAGTGTTATAATTCTTTCAGCTTAAAAGCAAAATGCACAATCGACGAAAAAACTTTCTTGATAATCTTCAGTTCTCTATCTCTCTCTCCTCGACTTCTCAGGTCACTCCGGGGCGCATCACTCCCATCTCTCTACACTAAACATACACATAGGGTTTCGACGCTCTCCAGTCACTCCTCTCTCTCGTCTCCTCCTGTCCGTAAAATCGCTTATCATCTCACTCAGAAGCTGAAACTCATCTGAATATTCAGGCTTGCAGCGTGTCGCCTCCCCATTCTCTCTCCTCTCTATAGACTTACAAATAAAAAATAATAAAAATCTTTACTCTAAAATGAAGATCCATGATAGAAAACCTACAGAGCTACCGAGATGGTTAGGTAGGACTAGGGTTTCTGGAACATGAACTTGAGGAAACTTAAATATAATTAAATACCACAACTATAAAGAGTAGGGGAGAGAGGACATGAAATATGGTAATAGTATCATATAATGGAAGCTAAATTATATATATAAATAAATAACTGATAACTAAATGTAAACCATCTTAAAATAAATATATAAATAAATAAATAAATAAGTTTTAATCACTATAAATTAAGTGATATAGATCTCAGGTACTTGTCAATCTTGCATTACACTCTATCTATTCTCAATACTATACTCATACTATATCTCTTCACTCTATCTCATATCTTATCTCTCCTCTATCTACTATATATATATATATACATATTTCATATTCTATCTCTAATATTTCTATCCTATATCTATCTTCTAATCTCTAATTCAAATCTGTAATAGAATAATGAAAGTTAAATGGATTATATATATCAGTAACTCTAAATTACTTCCAGAAAAAAGGCAAATTTAATTCAATTTAAAAAACAAAAGGAAAAAATAATAATAATATATATTTAATTGTTTTTCATTTAGAGACTTCATACATTATTAGATTTTATTAATATATTTAAATTAACAATATTTAATAAATAAAAAACAAAATACACAAAATTAATTCAATTAAAAATAAATTAAAAAAAAAAAATTATAAAAATATGATTTATTAAAATTTATTATTTACTATTTTCCATTTTTATATTTTTTTATTTGAATGTTATTTATAAAATTAAATATAAGAAAAAAAAATTACATGTAAATGAAAAAATAACATTGAATTGCTATTAGTATGATTATGGACATTATTATTTTAATTTATTACTAAATTATTATTATTATAACTATTTATCATTCTAATTAATGTTTAAGATAATTACTTCTTATAAATACATTTTTCATTTTGTATTACTATGATTAACTGATAAAGAAAATTAATTGGCAATATAGTAATAATATATACCACATATCGGACGTGTAAAATATCTCTTCTAGACTCTCTCTCATTCATAATATATATCTATATATTATCTATATATATCTCTCTCTCTCTAAATAAGTAAATAATAAAATCGAACAATTCTTTGGGTTATGATAAAGATAGAAATACATAGTTTTAAAATCAAAGAAAAAAAATAAATATAAATATAATTAAAATAAATATAATCTAAAATAAATATTTTCCTTCATTTCTTTGATTTAAATTCATGTCATATATTTATAATAATATATAGATATAGCCACGATATCTCTCTCATAACTCTACGTCATTATACTCCTCTATATCTATTATCTATACTTATAATATATCTCATTCGCTTTATATATATATATTATACTATAATATACTTATATACTATATCTATATATACTTAATATTTATATATATATATATCTATATATATACTCTATATATATATATATATATATATTATATTTTTAAAATATTATACATACGTCTACTATTCTACATATTCATATTTTATATATTTATTTTTTTTTTATACTATATCAATTATATATGGGCAATATATATATCTATATATATAATATATATAATATATACTTAATAATATATATACTATATAATATATATATAAATATCGGAATAATATATACTATATCTATATATATTACTAATTTATATATATCTTCAATCTATACTTATATTATACTCATATATTATATATATATATACATATATATATTACTAATATATATATATATATCTACTATACTATCATATATATATATATATATAATATATTATATATCATTCATATATATCTAGTCTCTATATATTATTTGCAAAATCTTTTACTATATATCTACGATAAATAATTTATAGACAGATCATCCTTCATATCATCATCTATATCGTCTCTATCTCTAAATATATAAATAATATTAATAATATAAATAAATAATTATAAATAATAAATATATAAATAATATATAAATAAATAAATATAAATAATATTAAATAAAATCTGTATTTATTAAACAATTACATAACAAAATAATTAATATAACAATAAGTATTTTTAACAAATATATAAAAAATAATATATTAAATTTCAATTGAATAAACTGATTTATAATTATATATATAATAAGGTGTTTAATATATTTATATATATACCTACATGATAATTTGCTCTA